>CAKNYM010048764.1:92985-127621 GCA_932195095.1 Andricus curvator
GCGATTCGAATTTCGAAGATACGTTTTTCCTGCCCATGCATTAATTCAATTGCGAGCAAAACAGAATAGCTATGTACCCGTGCCAGAACGAGAACACATTGTAGTATCAACATCCAATGGTGACGTGTTTGCAATATTAAATTATAGTGGGATTCTTCAAGGAATATATAGAAGAACTTATTTTAAAACGAGAGTCAAAATAAACATTAAAAGTGGCGCAGTTGTCGATATGTCCCCAGACGAAATTAGGGATTGTCCATTAGGCATAAATTACCCAATCTTCCCACATAATTTTATGAAAGAGATTGCAAAGTATGATTCACTACAGTACGAACGAATTCCTTATAACGAACGTAATATTGGTTCTTCTTCTTCTGGCAGACAACATTCTCCTGAACGTACTTCTCCTGAGGAATCGACTTTTCGTGCCGGGTCTAGGTCTCCTTCTGGCAGGCTTTCTCCTGTTCGATTACTTGGATATGAACTAGGACAACTTGGATATGTTCGGCTTATTCCCAAGACAAATCCCAATCAGCGATTCGAATTTCGAAGATACCTTTTTCCTGCCTATGAACTAATTCAATTGCGAGTAAAACAAAATACCTATGTGCCCGTGCCAAACCAAGAACAAATTGTAGTATCAACATCCAATGGTGACGTTTTTGCAATATTAAATTATAGTGAGATTCTTCAAGGAATATATAGAAAAACTTATGCTAAAACGAGAGTCAAAATAAACATTAAAAGTGGCGCAGTTGTCGATATGACCCCAGACGATGTTAGGGATTGTCCATTAGGCAAAAATTACCCAATCTTCCCACATACGTTTATTAAAGAGATTGCAAATGACGATTCGCTACAGTACGACCGAAGTCCTAATAACGAACGTAATATCGGTTCCTCTTCGTCTGCTAGCCAACATTCTCCTGACCGTACTTTTCCTGAGGAATCGCCTCTTCGTTCCGCCTCCATGTCTCCTTCTGGCAAGCCTTCTTTTCATGATGTACTTGGATGTCCACTTGAACAACTTGGATATACTCGGCTCATTCCCCGCACAAATCAGAACCAGCGATTCGAATTTCGAAGATACGTTTTTTCTGTAGATGAATTAATTCAATTGCGAGTGAATTACAATAGATATACGCTTGTCCTTCCCGAAGAACACATTGTATTATCAACATCCAATGGCGACGTTTTCGCAATATTGGATTATAGTGGGGTTCTTCATGGAATATATAGAATGAACAGAACTCATACGAGAGTAAAAATAAACATTATGAGTGGCGCAGTTATCGATATGACTCCAGACGAAGTTAGGGATTGTCCATTAGGCACAAAACACATCATCTTCTCACAGACTTTTATTAGAGCTGTTTCAAATTACGATTCACTACAGTCCAACAGGATTCCTAATAGCGAACGTAATATTGGTTATTCTTCTTCTGGCAAATAACATTCTCCTGACCGGGTTTCTATTACTGAGGTCCCTCCTCTTCGTGTCAGGCTCAGGTCTCCGCCTGGCAGGCCTTCTCCTGTTGAAGTTCTTAGAATTCTTGGATATGTTCGGCTCAGTCCTTGCACAAATCAAAACCTTTGATTCGAATTTCGAAGATACATTCATCCTGCCGATGAATCAATTAGATTGCGAGAAGCACATAAGAGCTATTGTCCCGTGCCAACCCAAGAACTTATTGTATTACACTCTTCAGCGACTGAATTGATTTGTTTTGCTCCTATATCTGCAAAATTACGCGTATTGTGCATAACTACATCGTACAGACAACTCCCGGTTTAAATTCTTATGTATTTGCGTGCCCACATTATATACAATACTTTATGTACATATTGTAGCCCTGTTGATGGTTCTCACTGAACTGTTGGGCTTTCTTTAATCAAATAAATAAATCAGTATTCAATGGTAACGTTTTCACGATACTGGAATATAGTGGGACTCTTCGGGGAATATATCGACGCCTCCATTCAATATGAGTCTATCTGCTGACAGCGCCGTGAATGAGACTATGCGCTGCGTATAAGCATAGGGTATAGTCTCATACAGAGCGCTGTCAGCACATAGACTCATATTGAATGGAGGCGTCGATATAGGTTGAATAGAAATCATTCAAGAGTAATAATGAATATGATAAACGTCGCAGTTATAAACATGACCCCAGTTGAGATTAGGCATTTTCTTATAGGCAAAAATGACACAATATTCGTAAATACTTTTATTGAAAGTATTGTAGAATGCGATCCACTACAGACATTGTACCATTAATGCAATAAGAACAGGTAAACTGGAATATAATACTCTTTGTAATCCGAATTTGGATCGAAATTAAATTAAAACATTGAAATGCTAATTGAATATGGTTCTCAAGGCTTCTTCATTTCTACCTCTCGCACATGCTCCGTAGAATAATCCAAATTTTTTTCTTTAAATTTCGTGCTTATCGTCCTCCTTCCCAAATAGTTGGAATCCACAAAAAATCTGTTCAAAAAAAACTCTCAATAGGGTTAATCCATTTTCTGAATATCAGAGTTGCAGGGGGTTCTAAAAATTTTGATGAAACTTGATTCCTAATATCGAACGGAATATTGTTTCTTTCCCTTCTGGCAGACGACATTCTCCTGGCCGGACTTTTCCTGAAGAGCCGCCTCTCCGTGCCGGGTCTAGGTCTCCTCTTGGCAGGCTTCCTTCTGTTGATGTACTGGGATATGCAGGTGGGCAACTTGAATGTATTCGGCGAATCCCTTGGACAAATCAGAACTTGAAATTCGAATTTCGAAGATACGTTTTTCCAGCCGATAAAAGAATTCAATTGCGAGTAGAAAATGGTCGATTTGTGCTTGTGTCAACCCGAAGATATTGTATTATCAACATTCAATGTTAACGTTTTTGAAATATTGGAGTATAGTGAGATTCTTCGTGGAACGGACAAGATAGACAGAAATCATTCGAGAATAAAAATAAATATGATAAGCAGTGCAGTTGATACTATGACCGCAGATGAAGTTAGTCATACATCGCCAAATCTTTCCACATCTTTATATGAAAGTTGTTGCAAATTACGTTTCATTGCATACAATGTCTTATTAATCCAATAAAAAAATGATAAACAAATATACAAAAATCTTTGTAATCAGAAGACGGATCAAAATTAAATTAAAACATTAAAACTTTAATGTATTTTGGTTCTTAAGACTTCTTCCTTTGTCTCTTTCACCAAAGCCCCATAGGGTCATCAAACATTTTTTTCTTCGTCGACAAGACAAATTTTGATGTACACTCTTCAACGTTCGCAAATATTAATTTTTTGGTGCAGTCGCGTGGCCTCACTATCCACGCGCAAAGAGTTATAGCAGGTGTTACATGACCTTCAAGTTCTCTGAATGCGCTGATATGCGCCATCAAGACAAAATTTTGCGCCACATTGATATCCGAGTTATCAGCGATAAAAATGGTGAGAGGGGGGAGGGGGCTGGCGCAAATTTTCTAAAATAATAACATTTTTCAAATTAATCATAGCTATCCGTCATAACATCAAATGCGCTCAAATGCGCCACCACTAAAAAATTTTTGCGCTAGCTAATTAACACAGATAGCAATTTTAAGTCTTCGACAGTGATATGAAATTTGAAATGACGGATGTAACGACAAAGCGACTTTCGTATGAGTTTTCAATTGAGCTAATATACGCCATCAATATTTTCCAGATATCTTGGAAATTGTCCAAGATATGTAGGTCATAACATTTTGCTAAGCGATGACTAACAAAATAAAAAGTTTTTAATCGAGCGTGATGGAGGGAGTGTCGTGTGGAGTTTTAAATTAGGTGCGTTCCGCTAGCACATCCCCAACGGAATTTGAATATTTTCTTTAAGTCATAATTTTGGGCTTTTTTGGGCACCGATGCCGATTTTTGGGCTCTTTTAGTAATTAACTAAAAAAATCAACAGCGCCAGAATTTTTGGCTTACGCACCCAGCCTAAATATATCAGTAATATACTACATCCCCTTTGAACTACTCGTATCACATTCAACGAACCAACTCTCAGCTGCCTACAACTAAAACTGCCAAAAAAATTTCAAATTAAAACTAAGCACCATAGTAATATTCCATGACCCCTAGGAACTAACCCTATCACATTTGATGAAACACGTCTCAGCTGCCTTTATATAAAACCGCAAAAAAATTTCAAAACAAAAATGATCACCACAGACAATGCTTACCTCAGACAACTTTTCAATACTCCAGTTAATATAGGGGAAAGTGGGGTATTGTGTCAGTTCGGGGCATGGCGACTCTTGAAAATAATGCTCGTGTTTGTTCATTTTCATATTGATTTTTTTACGTAAAATAGCTTTCTTTGGTACTCAAGAAAGCTATTGGATGTGAAAAAACTAATATAAAACTCAAGAAACACGAGCATTATTAGCAAGAGTCACCGTGCCCCGCACTGACACCATACCCCACTTTCCCCTACCTATTTCCTCAGTAATATTAAACAACCACCGGAAACTACCCCTATCACATTGAACGAAACATGTCTCAGCTGCCTTTATCTAAAACCGCCAAAAAAATTCATAATAAAAATAATCACCACAGACAACTTTTCAAGACACCAGTTGATATAGCTATCTCCATAGTAATATTCAACAACCCCTCGAATGGCTGTATAAGGTAGAGTCTTGGAAACTTGCCTGAGGTAATTATTTTTTATCTGCATTTTTTAAAGGGCTTTTCGTTGAAGGCAGCTGAGACTTGGTTCATTATATCTGATAGGGGTAGTTCCTGGCGGTTGTGTAATTTTACTTTGGAGGCAGGTATATCAACTGGTGTCTTGGAAAGTTGTCTGTTATGAATATTTTGATTCGAAATATTTTTGGGGGCTTTAGTTGAAGACAGATGAGTCTTGGTTTGTTGAATGTGATAGGGGTAGTTCCTAGGGGTTGTGGAATATAATGTGGAGACAGGTATATTGACTAGAATTTTGGAAATTTTTGTGGGCTAATCATTTTTAATTTGAAATTTTTTGGCGGCCTTAGATAAAGGCAGATGAGACTTCGTACGTTCAATGTGATAGAGGTAGTTTCTAGTAGTTTTCTAATATTACCGAGGCGATAGGTATATTAAGTAGAGTCTTGGAAAGTTGTCTGAGGTAATTATTTGTTATTTAAAATTTTTTTGGAGGTTTTAGTTGAAGGCAGCTGAGACTCGGTTCGTTACATTTGATAGTGGTAGTTTCTAGGGGTTGTGGAATATTATTGTGAGGGTAAATATAATAACTAGAGTTTTGCAAAGTTGTCCGTGATGACCATTTTTAATTTGAACTTTTTTTAGCGGTTTTAGATGAAGGAAGCTAAGAGTTGGTTCGTTAAATGTGATAATAGTATTTCATAGGGGATGTGGAATATTACTGTGGAGATAGATATATTGACTAGAGTCTTCAAAAGTTGTCTGGGGTTTTTTTTTATTTGACATTTTTTCTCCGTTTCAGTAGAAGGAAAAAGAGTTTTTGTTTTTTAGTTATTACTGTGGGGTTGTGATTTTTCGGCAGTGTTTGTGAACCCCGAAAAATCATTGACTTTTGATTTATATATTTTTTGTTTTGTTTTGTTAAATATCTATATTTGTAATTAGAAGCAGGTGTTGGTGTTACGGGTTGTTTTCGGACGATTTCATTTGTTCTTCTTACTGAGCTCAAAATTAGCTCAGGCCTACGGTATATGTTTTTTCGTACTTATGCCATATCTTTTCCTTTGAAGTTTTTTTTAATGGTCAGGGTTGATTTTCTATCATAATATTTTGTGTTTTGAGGAGCCCAAAAATAGCCCGAACTTCCGATATGCTTACATTGAGGCTGGGTGCGTAAGTTATTTTAAGGTTAATTTTTGGGAGACAGGGGTTGTTTTTTGAAAAGTAGTTTTTGCATTTTCGGAGAGCATAAGAAAGCCTAAAATTCTAGCGCTGTTATTTTTTTTTAATTTTTCAAATTTTCTTCAGTGGAGGTGCTGATGGCCAACAGCTCCACCGAAAAGTTGATTTTTTGAAAAAACTAAAAGAGCCCACAAATCGGCGTCGGTGCCCAAAAAAGCCCAAAATTATGGCATAAAGAAAATATTCAAACTCCGTTGTGGAGGTGCCAGCGGAACGCACCTAATTTGAAACTCCACACGACACTCCCTTCATCACTGCTGATTAAAAACTTTTTATTTTGTTAGTCATCACTTTGTAAAATTTTATGACCTCCATATCTTGGGCAATTTTCAAGATATGCAGAAAATTTTTATGGCGCATATGAGCGCATTTGTAACCCCTTACGAAAGTCCATTCATCACTGCGGATTAAAAACTTTTTATTTTGTTGGTCATCACTTGGTCATCACTTTCTAAAGTGTTGAAACCTTCGTTTCGTGGATAGTGTTTAAAGTTTGCAAAAAATTTTTGTGGCGCATATGAGCGCATTTGAAGACGAATGACTCCATATCCGTAATTTGGAATTTCAGATCACTGTCGAAGATTTAACACCTGCGTCATGCTGCCCCCCCCCCCCCCAATTGCTATCTTTGTTAATTAGCTAGCGCAAAATTTGTTATTGGTGGCGCATTTGACCGCATTTGAAGTTATGACGGATAGCTATGATTAATTTGAAAAAATGTTATCATTTTAGAAAAATCGTGCCAGTCCCCACCCCCCAAATTTTGATAGCTGATAACTCGGTTATCAATGTGGCGCAAAATTTTGTTTGATGGCGCATATCAGGGCATTTGGAGATCTTCAAGGTCATGCAATTTAAACTTTGATTTTTCAAATGCACGGGCTAGCTTGTCGCCAGCCCCCCCCCCCCGTCCGATGTAATACCAGCTATAACTCCTGGAGTTTCGTGGCGCCAAATTTTTTATTGGTGGCGCATATCAGCGCATTTGCGGCGCAATTCAGTGGGCCATAGAAAACATGAAAATTAAGAGTAGGTGGGGGGGGGGGCTGGTGTAAGTTAGCTATTCAGAAATATAATTCTTTTCAAAAATTTCTTCTTTTGGATCTGAATTATAATTTTTGTTCGAAAATGTGTTTTTCCAAATCAGAATCATAATTCTTTTCAAAAATCATCCGTTCCAAGAAAAAATTGGTGTAATTCTTTAAAAAAATTCCTTGTTTCAGAGAATTATAATTCTTTAGAAAAACTCCTTCTTTCATATATCTCCCGTCTGAAGTGAAAATTGTAAAACTTTTGAAAAATTCTTTGTTCCAGATCTGAATAATTATTTTTTTCAGCAACCTACTCTTCAGAATCAGAATTTATTTGGAAAATTCCCCTTTCAGAGACAAATTAATTGTCTACCTTTAGAAAAATTTCTTCTTTCAGATCTGAATTTTTGAAAATTCAAAGTACCAACTCAGTATCATAATTTTTGTGGAAAATTCCTTTCATCAATCATAATTAGAATAATAGAAGAAAATTTTAGATTAACGTTCATTTTGCAGAGTTTTCTTGGAATTTTTTGAAATCTTTTGAAATTTCTGATGTTGTATTACATTATTTACTGGAGCAGTGTAACCACATTTTTTATTAGCTCTCCTCCAGATTATTATGTACAGAAATAAACCTTGGAAAAACTAAGCCTTGGCTACATAAAAATCTTATTCGATAGAAGAAAACATTTAACGAAATATTTTGTTATTACAAACCGTTCTGTAAGACGCGTTTTAAGTTAAATATTTATAATTCTCCACGAAGATCGAACGTGAAAGAAGATAAACAATTTTACAATGTACCTACTACATACATTGTTAGATGACTAGCATGAAAATTTTTCATTCCCTCATCCTCGAATTCTATTCGATGAGAATCGTGATATTTACCAATTATATTTAATAAAAATATTTCAAATTCCTCCTAAAAATCTGGACTAGCCACTATCTATTTATATCGTGATGTTTTTAATTATAAATTTATTTTAAAAAATATGCAAAGGAACACAATTTCCTTCTGTATCAATAGATTCGGCTCATTCAGAGGCAAACATATACAAATTTTATTCATAAACTGGAAATTAGTCGAATACAAGATAGGTTTACTTGAAACATGTTTAAGATTTTGTTTGAATTTTGTTTGAATTTTTTTTTGAATTCAATTAATAAATTTATTGTCTTCAAAAGAAAAAGTTGGATATAAAAGTTGTTTAGGGTACTATGTTATATTCTTCTTTATTTTTATGACACCATAAAATTGTATTGTTGAAAAAAAAAAAATTTAATAAAATAAATGTAATAGTTTCGTGAAAAATATCAAAAGCAACGCAAAATAGAAGTATGAAGAGACATTTTTCTATGACTTTTATAGAGAAACAATGTTGTTCCTTCATCTGTCCAGGACCATGTTTTAACTAATGGTAACAAAGATATTTTTGTAAGAAGCAAATTGATTTCAGGAATTGAAATTACTTTTTCAACATTTTAAAATTTATTTTAAGAATCCTCATCCATAAAATAAAACGTATTCTATGAAATATTAGAAACATAGTTCTTCCAACGCGTTCATGGATGTACTTTTCAATTTGAAAGGCTTCAAACATACTTCATGTTTTTTTATGTAAGATTTTTATTACTTTCTTTCAAAAATATGCGAGAAGCTTAAAAAATCTCAAAAACTAAAATTGCTCTATAGATATTTAAACTCTTATTTTGAATTTAGAAACATAGAACTTTTAAAAACCTTCACGATTTCTTAAACTACGCAACTTAAACTGCGAAGCAAGACAGATTTATGTTTATACATCTTCGAAAATCTTTTGAAAAAATAATTATTTTGGATCCAAGTTATGATGATTTTTGCTTCCTCATAGAGGAAGCTTTGTAATGGTAACATTTTCCAAAATTTTCAAAGTAAGTCAATTAAACCATCCACAATTTAAAAATGTCTAATACAATGTTCCAAGCAATTGTCCGGATGTGTTTCTGTTTTAGCACTTCATAATATTTTAAAAATGGGTTTTTTATAGTAAAACTTTTTCATTAATATAATTTAAAGTTGATGCAAGAATATAAAAGATTCCTTTGTTCGAGACAAATCGATTGGCCTATAATATTAAGACATTTTATTGAAGAGTAAGTGAGTTATCGTCATTTATATTATAATGAAAATCGATTTTTATAGTTAGAATTTTTTCATTCTCATAATTTAAAGTTGATGCGAAAATAGAAAAGATGTGTTGATTTGAGACGAATTGATTGACTTATAATGTTGATACATTTTATTGAACTGTAAGGAATCTATGGTAATGCATAATATTTGAAAAAACGGTTTTTTATTCTAAATTTTTTTCATTAACATGATTCAAAATTTATTTTGAATTTTTGTTAAAAATTCGCCTTTTTTTAATTTCACTTAACCTAACTTTTAACTTAAATTAACTCAGCATAAAGCTGGCAAAGGAATAGGGTACGATAGACTTTCCCCCTTCCCTTTTCCAACTCAAAAAATTACCATTTTAATACAACATTTGATTTGTCTATTACTTAAAAACCCACAAATTCAAATTTTTATCATTTTTGAACATTTCTTGTTATCACTCACAATTATAATTTTTTTCATTCAAATTCCCTGCTGTGAGTTTAAGATCTGAATTTATAATTGCTTTTTGAAAATTCCATGATCTAAATCAAAATGAGAATTTTTTCCGAAAATTTAACATTCCAAATTGAAATTGTTACTCTTTTGGAAAATTTCTTGTTTCCATTCACAATTATAATTTTTTTTTTAAATTATAATTCTTTTCAAAAATTTTCTCTGCCAAGTCAGAATTATAATTTTCTTGAAAAATGCCCTATTTTATATCTGAATTATAATATTTCTCAAATATTTTCTCTTGTTTTAAAAATTATAGTTATTTTGAAAAATTCCCAGTACCAAATCAGAATTATAATTCTTTTTGAAAATGTCCTGCTCCTTATCAGAATGATAATTCCTTTTAAAATCGACCATTCAGAGATAAAATTATTGTAATGATTCCTTTGATTGCAACTTGTGCCGTTTTTCCATAAACTTAATTTGTTTATTCTCAATGTTATTTTTTACAATTTGAACCAAAAATACGCATCCTAGCATAAAGTGGTTAGAAGAAAATGTTTAGATACGATTGAGGCGAAAAATTATGTTCATTAAAAATTTATTGTAACTTGCCTGGTATTTCAAAAAAGTTAATTTCTTCATTTCCAATGCTTTTATTTTATTTTTCGCGATTAAAAGGAAATCTACTTGTCTTATCAAAAATTAAATAAAAACAAAAGATCCTTTTTGGTTGAACAACTTTCATACATTACCTTTTTTTCGTACCTTGTGACATTTTACAAAAAAAAAAGAAATATTTTTCAATGATATTTTTCACGATTAAAACAAAAACCGCGCGTTCCATCATAAAATTATCAATGAAAAAATTTATAGGTATTTTTTGGTGTTGCAACATTTGTTCATTTTTTTTTGTACCTTGCGTCGTTATTAAAATATTGTAGACTAAAAGTTCTTCAAAATGGAAAATTTCAAATGTATTGGCTGAAAAATTCAAAACACAAGTGGTAACTGCTTCAAATTACACCTTCATTTTAAATCAATCAAAATTAAATAAAATCAAATTTTTTAATTTAAAACATAATAATTGAAAATGTTTTTCTAATTTTTGATAGTTCAGAAACTTTTTTCAGTCAGTGTAAAAAAATAAGTGTAATAAGTGTAATTTCTGATAGTATTGATAAAACAGAAAATTTTAATTGTAAATGTCCCATTAAAATTGGAAAATAATTATGTTTTTTACATGTTCCTACCTCACAGGTAGATGCTACCAAAAAATTACCAGTACTGAAAATATGATTTCTGGGAGGAATTAAAATGATTTAGGTTTTATTTCAAAAGCCTAACTTTATGTTCTCAAGATTTCAAAATATGTCGAAAAAGAATCTGGAAAATATCAGGAGAATTTTTTTAATTTTACACAATTTAAACTTTTTTTAGGAAAAACTAATTGCTTCAAGAGATATTGAGAAGTTTTGAAAAGATTGGAAAATAATTCTAATCTTGAGAATTTTGAAATCTTTTAAGAGTATACAAAAATTTTTTAATATTGCAAGCAGAATTTCAAATGATTTTTTGATTCTAAAAATTAAGTCTAAGAGAATATTTAAAAATATTTTAAAACATTTTGAAAGATTTCGAAAATTGTCAAAAAAGCATCTGGAAAATTTTAAGGCAATTTTTTTCATAAATGTGCAAAATTAAGAAAAATTCGAATCATTTTAAAAGATATTTAGAAGGTGTAAATTTTTTGAAAAGACTGGATAATAATTTTAAATTTGAAAATATTTTCAAAAATTTCAAACAAAATGCAGTATAAACAAATTTTATGAAGAATCCTGGAAAAATTTTAAATAATTTTTGAGGCAATTTTGTTAATTTTAAAAGATTTTTCCAAATTTTACGAAAAATTTTGTAGTCAGTTCAAAATATAAACGTGAAAAAGTCTTAAATATCTTTTGAACGGACTCAAGTTTTCCCTAATATTTTGTAAAATCCTCTAATAAAAAAAATATCGATGAAATTTTCTAGATTGTTTTTAAATACATCTGAAATCTTCAAAAATCTTTTTGAAATTTCTCAAGAATCTTAGAAAAATTATATTTATATAAATTGAAAACCAAACTGATAATACTGAAATATAATCTTTTTTTAACTTTTCTGTCCTACGCGCTCGATTTTTGACTGATATTTTTAAATGTATATTTATTTTCTAAATTACTTCTCTATCTCGCGTTGTTATGATAAAAATAGGATTTTTGTTTTCATATCCAAAGAGTTGCATTTTTATCTAAGAATGATGCAATTTCTACTGAGAGAGATGACGTTTCAAATCGAAAAGACAAATTTTATAAAGAATAGTTGAATTTTCATCTAAGAAAGATTTCTTGATGACTTTTCAACATCAAAATATGAGTTTTAAAGAAGTAAATTTTTTACGAGGATACTTAAATTTTCAACCCAAAAACGCGAATTTTCAACAAAACATTTGGATTTTTAACAGACCAGGATGACTTTTTAACAAAATCGTTAAATTTTCGAACTAATAATTAAATTTATAATATAAACTTCATTTTAAAAATTCACAATTTTTTTCCCTGACCAATTTTTCATTTTTCCTGAAATAAAAATGCCTTGAGCTCTTACGTAATTCAAGTACGGTCCCTTATTTAGTAAAGGCTAATAATAAAATAAATTAATGTCTCGAAATTTAAAAATAACATTTTGGAAATAAAGTTTATATATTACGATATCACAGTTCAGATAAAAAGTATCTCGGGGATTGGCTGTGAAATCAAATAATAAATTATATCTACTTTGCACTCAAACACTCATGAAAATTCGATGTTGGGAGCAGCATGGGAAAATAAATTAAGTGTATAAGTGATTCTAATTTTTCATTATGAAGCAATAAATTGTAAATCTGTTATCTGGTGGAGGCGACGCATGTAGTCTGTTTACCAGTTTCACAATCTTATAGCATACTTGTTGTTTCAATGTAGTTGAAAATTTTGCAATATCATGTTCTTTCATCAAATTTTTCTGTTTGTCATGTCTCGCTACTTCATGAACTTTTTTTATTTAATATTTACAGAAGAGATAAATTAATATATTTTCGTGAACATCGTAACGTCTCAGTTTCATTTTTTCTTATTTAAACGTCTAATTTCGATTGATATAAGCTTTTTAAGCTTCATAACTATTATAACTATTATAACTATTGCAGGGATTTTATTTTAACTTGGACTATTGAAAAATGTGAGAATATCCGAATTTCATGATTTATAACGAAAGACGTATCTTTAGCTCCATCTCTAACAAATTTCCAACAATTCTTAAAGAATTGGTCGGAAGCGACAATGAGAAAAAATTAAATTACCAAAACCTAAAATAAATTATTTTTCGTATGTTACCGAAACTGGTATTAACTTTTGTTTCCACACATAACGTCATCTTTAATTATTCCGGAGGTTTCATGGATAATAAATATAGCAAATATGGGAAACTTTGAGATCTGAGATCAACAATCTTTCTCGCTTCGCCTTATTTATTTTGAAGAACAAATAAAGCTGGTTATTGGGTAGATGTCGTAAAAATAAGTATATATATAGCAGTCGTTCATCTAGTCACTCTTCAAAAGCAATTCTGGAAATTAGCTTCCTAATTTCTTTGTCTGTCATTGTGATTATTCTTAAAAATGAAGGAATTTGCTGCTATTTTACTCCTCACGTGTGTGAGCTTCGTTCATTGCAATTGTAAGTATAATATAATACTATAATTATTATTTATCTTCATTAAAAGCATCCAATTTGAATTGTCCATTCCTGATAAGATTTCCAAACATAAAAATTCTCATTATTGCACAATAAAGAGAATTTCAGAAATATTGTTGAAGGTCAGACGCTATAAAATGACATAAAACTAAATTAATTGGTAGCTTTAAAATTTGAACCACTGAGAATTCAAAGCATAAAAAAATAGATATATCTCCAAACACCAGTCAATTCAAATCATCGTTTGTTTCGTAAAATTCATTATCAATTGCACAACTGAAATGTGGAAGCCTATAATCTCAAAAAATTTTACTTCTCAGCATACTGAGTTGACAATTTTTTATTTAAAAATATTCCAAGCTTCACAAATCGAGTTCTTTCCAATATCAATTTCTCAAAATTTCTTGCAATATATTACCAAATCAGATCAACTGAACAGTTCCAAATTGGATGCTCGTGTGAAGCATAAAAGTAAGGAGGAAAATCATTGTACTTTATTACAATTAATAATAGCACTGGTCAACAGTACACGGTCAATGCATTCATGAGAAAGAAAGGTTTTTTGATATAAGTACTATATATTGCAACCTGCGGCTTTTGACCGGGTTAAGAATTATTATTATTTTATATATTTAACAATAATTGCAACCCTCGGCTTAAGGCCGGGTTAACTGTAATCGTTAACTTACTTAACTAACTGTATTTTATGAGTCTTAAAGATGTAGAGAAAAGGGGCTTCTTTTGGAGAAAAGACAAGTTTCTATTTCCATTGATATCAATTGTTTTTATTCAATAATCCCAGGCTAAACTATTTATACAACAGGTTTCTAATTCCTAGTCTAGCTTATAAAAACTACGAACTCGAAAGTTCAAACGTGATTGCACGGATTTCTCGTCGGAAATGGTGCATGGAAACTAAACCTATAGGAATATGTCTATGCAAGCTGCACTTCGGGCAGTTGCTTTTTGTAAAAGCAATCACAATACGCTAACTTAATAAAACGAAGGCACACACATTATCCTAGGTCACGTAGTCGTGAGATTCAAAGGAGAGTGGAAATGGATAGATAATAAGCACACAAAGTTATGATATTAGATGGGATAATAATAATGAGAATAACGGCTCTCAGCACTATGACGATTAATAATTCACACGAGATATAAGAAACTGCCGTTTATTCTTTGTATCGAGAGAATAAACGGAAGTTTTGAGAAATCCTATTTAACTTTAAATCTAACCTACTCCTGATGGGTCAATGACCTAGGCAGGTAATTGTGTTTAGTAAAGGATATAAACTGCGCTGGGAAAGACAGATGTGTCTACTTTGATGCCGAGCCTCAAACTATAAATTTCGCACACTGCCTCTAATAATGATAATTATATCATAAAAGGGGATTATCCTCAATTTCGTTAATTCTGCATCAAAATATTGCACCTCGCTTTATGACCTGTTGCTCAGGCCTCCCGGTCCTCGAGAAGTGAGGGAGTCGTTCGGGCACGTTCGCGTCCCTTCGCCGCTTAGGAATGTCGCAACGCAGGTAGTCTCTATTCTTCTCAACTTGGGACGGAAGTGAGAAAAACGAACGTCTCTGAACACTATTTGCCTTTGAAATAAAATCTTGAAATTTACGAAGTTTTATTTTCCAATATTTAACCCAAAGTTTAGAAAATACAAGGATATTGAATAGTCTCAAACTTGACTTAGCATTTGGTAATGTGGACAGGGTCCCGGTGTAACCAGGTTCTCTCTCGAAAACGCAAATGTAAGCTAAGGAGAAATAAACCGTCGCGTTCAGATGACACCCGATAATTTGGACAGTTTCTCCCGGTATAACCAGGTTCGCTCTCGAGAATGCGGGTGTAATCTGAATTGATTGTAACGACGCGCTTGATTGATATCTGATAACGTGGACAGTTTCCCCCGGTATAACCAGGTTCGCTCTCTGAAATGCAGTTATATAAATCAATTACATATTCCTCAGTGGGAATTACGAATTAAACGCGCTCAGTTGATCCTTGATAATTTGGACAGTTTCCCTCGGTATAACCAGGTTCGCTCTCGAGAATGCAAGGATAAACTGAGTTATCGTTTCGCACGATTAAATCACAAACACAAAAATAAAACACCATAAAAAAAGCACAAAATGTTCACGATAAAACACAAAAGGGGCACAAATCAGGCTCAAATGAGGTTCATATAAGGCAGTCGCTCAGAGTCGCTCGTGAAATCGCTTTGTCTAGCACAGCTAGAGACGCAATCGAAAATGCCTTGAAATCCTCGGTTAGACCGAATATTTCAAGGCAGGCAGTAGTACCGTAATGAAAGGTTTACCCTTCTGTCCGTACCACTAAGAATTTTCGACTCTACGATCTTTAGCTGGGATAGAGCAAAGATCAAAAATAGAGTGGCGTTTTTCGCTCGGGCCCGCTTTTTATTCACTCTGCCCGCCCATGCTTGCGTAAAAACGCTCGCGTGGGATTTGTCGAGTCTGCGCTTTAGCGTTTCTCCTATGGGATGCTACTTTTCGAGAGCATCACAGAGGAGAAAATGCTATTGCCTATTTTTAGGGACCCCTTGTAACTCGGGGGTTACAATATATAAGGTTTATATTAGGTTTCTGAGATTTTTTGTGTCAAATTTTTTTTTGGTCACCTGCCTACTATAAAATGTGTAGAGAAAATATTTTTTAAGAGATATTTGTGACTTTTCGAAGAGGATATATCACGTTAAAGTTTATTAACAAATCTCAAATTTCTGGAATTTTGTACAGTGACTTCAACTCATGTCATAAGTCAGGAAAGTTACGGCAAAAATATAAAATTCACAAAATGTAGTCTTTGAAATCTTTTCTTTATTACAATCTAAGAAAACTTCAAAAATCTGAACGGGTTCCCGGCCTCAAATTTCATTCTAAGCAGCGAGGCCGGCCGATAGTGCTGATTTTTATCACTGATGACTTTGAAACACGATAGATAACTCAGTCGAAGGTGAAGGTAGACAGTAAAAATGAGAACATTTAAAATGCTCAAGAAATACAAAGTTGAATGGCTTCTATTAGAGATGTTTCAAACTATGCAACATGTAGATCAATACCTTAGCATTGCTTCATTGATATAAAAAATTTAATCTGTATCAAATTAAATACCTAATTATTAACTCTTCCAAAAAAGTCCACGTGCGTCAACTTACCCTACCGGTTGGACAATGCGGCTTGCACTATTAATTATATCTGTTTCAGATGATCAATAATAATAAAGTTTTAATACATTTTATGCAAAATACTATACGCTTTATGATCTCTTCCCAACTGTCGTAATTGATGATAAACACCCAAAACAAACTTTTTGCCCTAAACCTTGAACAATTATCTTAGTTAACCTAATTTTTGCACTATTTCTTCCTTAATATTCAGTAAAGTGTATTAATGTCATAGATTAATCGATGTGCCTCGAATGAAGGAATCTTTTCCGTTCTTGCATCAATTTTAAAATAAAAATAAAATTTACCAATACTTTGGGTCAATTGATTCGTCTTGAATCAACACAACTTTTCTATTCTCGCATCAACTTTAAATTATGAGAATGAGAAAATGTTTACTATGAAAAACGATTTTATAAATATATAAATTACCATAACTTCCCTACGCTTTGATAAAATATATTGTTATTATAGCACACTAAATTTTGGGGTATCAAATTCTTGCAGCTATTTTGATATAGAATTTCAACTCAATATGATTCGGTTTAGAGAATCAATGAAAATTAAGGAGAGCAACTTCAAGGCGTATTAGCATCAGTATACAAAACAGAATGACAGTTGACGATTTTCGAAAAACATTCCTTTCTGCCAAATTCAAGTTCTGCAAATCGATAATCGATCCTTGATCGAGATTTGCTGACATTTGTAAACATCCACAACCTCAGTAATCATAAATTTAACTAAACGGAGCTAAGTAAATGATTTTTTCAACAATTTGATTCACAATTTGATTTTAAACGATCATCAACAATTCATCATCATTCAGGTAAGAGGTTCAAATAATTATATAATGTGTTGAGTAGTTGAAATTTTATGACAGATAACTGATCTCGGAATTTGAATCAAGTTGATCATGAATACAGGTATTAAAACGTTGCATCCTTTTGATCCATTTGCCGCATCAACTTGATACATAGTTGTTTTGTGTAAGGTAAATCAATTCGTCTCCAATCAATACATCTTTTCTGTTCTTGCATCATCTTTGAATTATGTTAATGAACAAAGATTTACTATAAAAAACCGATTTTCAAAATATATAAATTACCATAACTTCCCTACGCTTTAATGAAATATATTGATATTATTTACTATAAAAAAACAATTTTTAAAATAATATCATTATCATCATCATCATCAATTTATCTGCAAACATTCTCAAGTTGTCGTGTTCACAAAAAAGTGTGACATCCACACACACACATATCCGGAAAATTGCTTAGAACATTGTATTAGACATTTTTAGATTGAGGAAGGTTCAATTAAATGAATTTCAAAATTTTGGAAAATGTTAAACTATTTTATAAAATGCTGTTTCCATCTCATGAATATATGTCATTATCGTTGACCAGTGATTGATTAAAATTGTTAAGTGCTCAAGTTACCAGTGTACAGAAACTTAATAAATGTACATTTTTTCCTTACAAAAGTAGGTGGAGCAGTAGGCTCCGTTGAGTTGACAACGTCCGATGACTCTGTTTTCGGTGAAAAAATCAAAGACGCCCCAGAACCACCATTTTGGATGGGACCTCATAACCTTCATAGGAATACATATGTAACATATTATCTTTATATAAAAAGAATAAATGGGCCAAATTATATTCAGAACGGTGGCGGATGGGAGGACCTAGGTGTGCATACCACCCATAAGTCTCCGGATCATCGTCCAGTGAGAGTTACGATACGTACACAACGCATACAATATTCAACATGCACTGAGTTTGTTAATTACAATTACAATCGTCCAGCTGAAAATCCTCCTGTCGGGCCTTTTGGCAATGTTTACATCGCAATAAAAGGAACTCAAACTGTTGTGACTGCAGAGTTGAAATTTGACGGAGTACATGAAGATAGAGATGAATTAAATGAATTTCATTACGGCCCTTCGCACATTCATTGGGACTTCCGGCGTCACACCACTGGTAAATAAGACGATGCTGTCGATGTCTCCGCACTATCCGCAGACTTCAAGGAGGCAAAAATACACTGAAGAAAACTCGATCTGCGTTCGTTCAAAATTTTATTGCGTATCAGCAAATAAAAGTGACCAGTGTAGTGTGATACTGAAGCAGCGGTGCACACGAGTTCCGTCCCGCGGTCGAAATGCGAGATGATATTCTGTTTCTTTATTAGCCTTAAATTCAGTCCTAACCTTTTCTCATTTGTGTGTGCAAAAACTTGAGATTTTTTTGAAATTATATTAAAATACAACGAAACTCATCCCTTCAGGAAAGTGGAAAGGATGGGGCGAAATTATGACCACCGACCGGAATTCGCTACACTGAGAAAAATGGATTATAGGAACTGGATAATAGAATTAGAGAATAATACACCGTATAGAAAAGTATATTAGCGCGAATAATCTACAATATTTTTCTAATATATGAAGATGTTACCAAATATAATCTCTAGATGTTAAATTCTTATAATCTTCAGGTATTAAATTGTAACATCTCAGATTTTAAAATATCCAGGCGTCTGTGTAGTCTCAGATGGTACGTCGCATCGTGGCGCGTGTCATATGCATCCGTTCGCATTAAAACAAGTAATAATTAAGTTATAAAATGATAATTAGTGCTAAATCACACGTGATTTAGATTTAGAATATCGGTAAGTTTATATTTCTTTTCATGATACATCATTGCCACTTGTGCAAGTGCAGAAACTTAGCCTCCTTTATTTTCGTTTTTGTAGTCTCATGATAGCCACTTTCCTGCTTATTGTTTGTTTAGAAAATCGAAATTTGTTTGCAGTTCTACTTCCGAGCTCGTCTATCAAAAGTTTGTATAGGTTTATAAATACGTTTGCAAAAATTATTATATATAATTATATATTTGAGGTTATCTAATGGACCAGGATTCTAATATGGATATTAGATTTTAAAATCTTGGATTATAGATTTTATTATCTCAGATTATGAAGTTTAATAATCCAAGATATTATCCTGTAATATCTATTTCTGAATATCTATAGATTGTAGATCTAATGATCTGGATCGCTGTCCCATAGTTAATAGTCCAAGATTATATCCAGTAACATATTTTTTATTACCGGGTATAATCCATTTTTCTCAGTGTAAAGGATCGAGAGACCCAACACGGAATTCGAGTGTTTTGCTGGTCGCTGGACGGAACTCGTGTGACCGCGAATTAGTTATTTTTTGTTTTCTATCGAGTGTTTTTTGAAATATTATTCTTAATTAGTTCAAGTCAATACATAATTCTGTTTTAAAGTTCCAATTAATTTTAGAAGAACTGTGGTATGCTTAAGTAACTGTTTTCATATAAAACAAAGAATTTAACTGTTCACAATTATCCATGAAATTATATGAATTTACTGTAATTATAAATATGTAAAACTCCTCCCGGAGGTTTTTCGATGACATGGTTTTTCCCTGCCGGGCTGATCTGAAACAATGCGATAACGAAATTTGGTAATGTGAATGCGCAGGCAAATGCGGGAGTCTCTTCGCCTATTCTTTCAATAAACATAAATGAATTAATTCAAGTGACTAATTGATGTTGACCTGCCCACTGTTCACCCTAATTTTTGGTATCCGATCAAAATTTGTTTGGATTTCGAAACATACACAAAGAAATTACTTAAATAAAAACATAAACTTTGAATATAAATAAAAATATTACCAGGTGGAAATTCACCGGTCCAGTACATATTGCCAGGGTGACAAGACTAGATAGATAGATAAACATTCATTCTTCAGCCTGCTGGCCTTAAAAAATTGACTTGCTTACATTTCTATTCTTTTTTACAGAATTTTCCTAAAACTAACCCTCAAAACTAACATCCTTCCACACCTTATCTCTAACGCCGATCGTTCTTATCGTCTTGCCTTCCTCGCTTCGCCTCGCCTCGCACGCATGTCCCTACTTTCTCGCTTTGCCTCGCATTACCAAACTCTCTTCTTCTCCATCTTACCCAAGACTCCCTTCACCCATGCCCTTTTGTCCCCCCTTTCATGCATCGATACATCCATGCTTATCCCACTCCTTTCCACCTCTACGCACTCCTCCAACCAGTGCTCCACTCTTGCCTCCCCCTTCCCATATACTTCACACATCCTCTTTTCCCTAGCGAGCCAGAACTAAAGATAATTATTTTTTTGTTATTAATAAAAAGTAAATAAAACTTAATGGTATTATTATAATTAAAAAATGATAGTTGGGTCTCCAAAATTCAAAAAGCAGTATTATATAGGGCACTATTTCTGAAGTTTTCTAATAAGACTCAAACTTCGACTAACTGTAGTCCTATTGAATGGTAATTTGTGGAAAACAAATTTTGCCATTACGACAAATATTTACCGAGGCAGGGCAGGGAATGAATTTTTTCGTTGGTATGACCGACTTCAGAGGTTTCTATTATCTATTATCTATGATCTTTTATTATCAATAAAAAAAATTGTCTTATCCAGGTCAAAATTAGAAAAAAATGAAGTTTCGTCTTCACCTTTATAGTCACGTTATATTTACTCGTTTTATTGTTCCAGATTTGAAAATTAAATCTTCTCTTAATTTTATGCATTTGAAAAATTTTCAGGAATAATTTTCTAGAGTTGGCGATGAGTACATAGCATTTTCAAATTTGGAAAAAATTGTCTCAAAAATTTTGAAACTGTTGAATTTTTATCCAAAATAGTTGGCTAACGAACTTGACCTTCAGTTTGCGACTCTAAAAGAGTGTCCCGAAAGCCAATTTAAAAGAATAATTCTTTTAAAAGTTATCGCGCTCACAGAGGGACATACAGACATACAGATGGACACATTTTACACAAATCTAATACTCTCCTTATGAGAATGTAAAAAATTAATTTTAAACCTACTAGTTACATTTTCAACAAACAATATGTTTTTTCAAACGAGAAGAGTAATTTTCTAGCAAAAAGTTGAATTTTCACCCAAAAATTATATAGGTATGTTCAACTAAAAATGGCATAATTAAATTTTCAGTTCAAAAAAATGATTTTCAATGAAAAAGAACGAATTTCAATAAACTATTTGGATTTAAAAAAAATGAATGTTTGAACAAGCAGATTAATTTTCTACCAAAAAACTCGACTTTTCAACAAAAGACATGAATTTTTCCCCAAATAGTTAAATTTTCAATTAAAAAAGATACATTTTTAACCCAGAGTGAAATAGTTACAGTTTCTGTTGGAAACTCTAAATTTCAATCAAAGAAAAAACCGAATTTTGAATTTTAGTTGAAAAATATGTTATTCAGATCCATTTTCAGGCCTGGAGAATGAAAATTTTTGCAAGAAAAAATATGTTTTCAAATGAGCATCTCGACCTCAGAACAGAAAAAAATAAAAATACTTTTTCTGCTACAGGTCTTACTTTCCAATTTTTTCAAATATGTTTTTAATTACAATAATTATTAGTTTCGATGGAACTTTTTGTCGCTGAGTATAAGTAAGTAAATTAAATTATTTGAAAAAAATTGTTAGGTGTCATGCAAAAATTGCTATAGGCCTTTTTCTGACATTTCAAACTATTCTTATTAAAAATTAAAATTTTTTCTCGGTTGAAAATTGAAGTTTCAAACATTAATTTTTTTGTTGAGAGTTCATCTTTTTCGTTTTTAAGATACAACGGCATGGTTGAAAAGAATGGTTTAAAAACCTTTCAAAACTGAAAAAATTGCCTTAAAATCTTCGAGATTCTTTTTTAGAAATTTGAAAAATCCTTTAAAATGTTTCGAAATCTTTTTAAATATTCTCTTGAAAGTAATAATACGAATCTAAATCTCAAAACAATTTAAATTACTTATATTTTTCAACTAAGAAGATTGACGTTTTTTTTTTTTAAAAGACCAATGTTCTAAAAAACTGTTGAATTTTGTAACACAAAAATATAAATTTTCAGTCCTAAAATTAATTTTAAAGCAAAAAAATTTGTAATCAAAAAGATGAACTTTGAACTAAAATGATGAATGTACAAAAAAATGAATTCTTTACAAAGCAGTTCAATTTCTAAACAAATAGTGGAATTTTTAACCAAACCACAATGAATTCTCAACGAAAAATGAATTAGTTAATATTTCAACTAAAAAAAATTTTTATTTTATATCAAAAAGAGTTGAATTCATTCAAAAGGGAGGAATTTTCCACAAAAGATTCAAATTTTGAAGCAAAACAGAATAATTTTCAACAGAAAGACTTGTAATTTTGATTTTAAAATAAATAAAATTTCTACAAGGAAGAAGTTCAACAAAATTATAATTTGAGGGGAAAATAATATTTCATACAAAATACAAATTTTAAATGAATATCGATTCTATAAGTTCATTCGTTTTTAAGGTTATATTATTATCATTAAGCTTAATTTTTGGAAATCTTTCAGAAGTTGAAAATGTAAATTCTTAAATTCCTAATGTCTTTTAAACTGATTCGAATTATTCCTTAAAGTTTGTTAAAATCTTTCAACACTGAAAAAATTGCACTATAGTCTTCCAGATATTTTTTGAGAATTTTCAAAATCTTCGAAATCTTTGGAAATCTTCTTAATTATCCCGATGAAATTAATTTTTCAGAAATAAAATAATCTTAAACTTGTCTAAAATCTTCTAAAGTCTTCAAAAATCTGCATTGTATTTTCAATTTTCTAAAATGTTTTTAAATGATTTAAATTTTCAGGAGCTTTTTCAAATCTTTCAAAACTAAAAAAATCTTTCGAAATGTTTGGAAATGATATTTGTGTTTTTAACAAACTCCTTGAAAAAATGTCTCAATCTGTCGTTTTTCCATAGAAAAAACTTACTCATCCTTCAATTATTTTTCAAATTCCCTTATTCGTGATATTTAGCCAAAATAATCAGTCTAAAATTTATTTATTTGATTGCTATAAACATTTTTATACGAAAAATTTATAATTTTTAAATACAAAAAATTGTTTTTTTAGCACTGAAATTATCCCAAAATTTAGTCAATAATCATTTTAAAACTGGATATGACACACTATATATCAATTTTCGTAATTGTTATAAATAATTTTTATAAAAATATATCTCAATTTGCCGTTTTCCCGAACATATTTTTGGTTTCATTATTCATTTTTATTAAAATGATTTTTTAATTTTTTGGAATCGGGAATTTGAAATTTTCGTGAAATTTATAGTCTGGGTAATTTTACGTTTCGAATATTTTCAGTTTCCGGTATTTCCATTGTCGTGAATTAGTATAATTATTTAAACTAAGAAAATTTCCCGACACTTTGAAATTCCCGAAAAAGAAAATAGACGAAATGTAAAATTCACGAAATTATAAAATTGCCGACAATTTAAAATTGCAGAATTGGAAAATTGTCATAGTATAGAAAAAAAAAATTGTATTTGATCAACAAATTTTTTATTTCAGGTAGGTTATCTCTTATCGTCTAGTTCTATCTTTTTATAATTTCAAATGATTTCAATTTATTCAATTATAATAATTACAATTACAATTATTAATATAATAATATATTATACTATATATATCATGAATGTGTTGATATGATAATTATAATTAGCACATATATTTCAATTATTTTTAAATTGGATCTTAGATCCGCCAGGGAATATTAAATACTTATTTGAGGAAAAATTAAATTTCTTTTTTGAAAAATGAAAATCTGTATTATTTCGAAAACCTGAGACAAGATAATAATAAAGATAAGAGAGCAAAGTTGTGCCTCTCAAAAAACTATTTGAAAATTTTTTTTGACGCTTTCTTCTTTCTTGCGTTTTTTTTTTAATTTAAAAATTCAATATTTTAAATTTGAAAATTGGAAGCCGAATAATAAAAATTAGAAATTCCAGCAATACTTTGTAGCATGATTTAAATTGCAAAAAATCCCTTATCACCAAAAAATTTCCCGAAAAATGAGAATTCCCGAAAGGAAATAATACTGCCGGAAACGTTTATTCTTGAAATTTTCAAATTCCCGAAAATAGTAAATTGCCGAAACCTCAAAGTCTCGAATTTTGAATTCCGGAAAAAATAAAACAAAATATTTAATAGAAATTTTTCGGTTATAATAATCTTTTCATATATATGGAGTATATTTCTAAAGTTACTATTAAATATAATTTTTTGTTTCATAATTTCAAAATTTGTTTGTATTTTAAGCCTTCGAAAATTTGATTATTCGGAAATTTTTAATTCTTAGCAATTTTTTAATTTCGAGAATTTTCTAATTTGAATATTGTGTTTTTCGTGAATTGAACAGTGTTAAAAATGTTATTTCTAGAGATTTTTCAGTCGTTCTCAAGAATATATAAAAAATTAAGTTTGAGTTTTTCTGTTTTAGATTTTCATACTAATTCAATATTCAATAGTTAAATCTAAACTGGAATAATCAAATTTTTATTTAAAAATTAATTTTCCAATGAAAATACGAATTTTCAACAAAAAAACATGAATTATCAACCAAATAGTTGAATTTTTAATCAAAGAAATGAATATTCATCTAAACAAATGAATCTTCAACAACAAAAAATGAATGTTTGAAAAAGAATTTAATTTTCAGCAAAAAAACATGAATTTTCTTCCAAATAGTTGAATTTTCAACTAAAAAACATAAACTCTTATTGAAAGAAGAAATAGTTACATTTTGAGTTAAATAAATAAGTTTTAAATAAAACAAAAAAAAAGAATTTTCAACAAAAAAGTACATTTTTTACCAAAAAAATAAATTTCTAATTTAGATTTCAACAAAACTTCCGAAATTCAACAAATTAATAAATCTTCAAACAAATAACTAGTTGAATAAATAATCATTTTCATAATAATTTATAGACTACAGAATAATAGTTCAAAAAAATATTGATGTTCATTTTTACTACTTCACAAATATTGTCCTAGAAAACTAAAAATTTGGTTTGAAAAATTAATTTAATTTTCCACTGATAAAGATATTGTTTTCAATTAAAGGAACTCGTAGTATCAAACAAATAATTTTTTTAATTCAGGGAAGTAAAAAACGTCATTTAAAATCAAATAAATTTTCATTTTTTTTTAAATGTACTTTTTACTTTGAATTTAAAATTCTAAGTTGAAGGAACAACTTCTTACATTTTGATAAGAAAAAATACGTAAAAAGTCTTCAATATTTTTTTTAATTAGAGAAACTTTTCTTTAACTGAAAGCCAATTAATATTTTTTGTTGAAAATTCAACATTTTTATTTGAAATAATGGGTATTTAAATTTTGGTTATAAATATATATTTTTTAGTTGAAAATGCATGTATTAATAGGAAAGTTGAAAATTCAACTATTTTGTTAAAATGCAGCAACTGGTGTTGAAACCGATGTTTTTTCAAACATATTTTTTATTTTATAATTTATTTATTATTAAAAGAATTTTTTAATTGTTCACATCCGTGAAATTTTAAATTCGGACATTTTTTCTTTGGAATATTTTCTTTTTCGGGAATTTTTCTATGTTGGGAATTAACAAAATTGATAAGTAATGGAATTGTTGGAATTTTCGGAAAATAAAATATTCGAAATATAATATTATTGAAATTATAAATTTGCAGACGCAGAAAAATTTTCGATTGATAAAATTCTCGAATCTTAACAATTAATAAATTGTTAAATGATCAATTAGAAAATTATAAATACCAATACGGCATTCGTTTCAATTTTCAAAGTTTCGAATTTTTAAATCTAAAATATTACAATTTTCATTAAAAAAAAAAACGCAAGATAAAAGAAAGCGTCAAGAGATTTTTTCAGACAGCTTTTCGAGAGGCTCAACTATACTCTTTTGACTTTATTATTATCTTGTCTCAATTTTTGTCAAAAAACACAAATTTTTATTTTTGACATAAAAAAAACGGGAAATAAACAGATTGACAAATTTTTCCAGAAAATTGGTTAAGAACGAAAATATGTTGAAAAAAAAAAAATATATAGTTTTTTGAAGATTTGAAACAAAGAATTTTGAGAAACTACTTTTAAGAAAGTATTTGAAAAGATTTCAAAAACTTTTCGGAAGATTTTTTTAGTTTTGAGAACATTCAACATAGAATTTAGATTTTTGAAGATTTCGAACAAAAAATGTAGAAGCTTTTTAAGAATTTTTAAAAGTCTCAAGATAATTGAAATTTTTTTAAGATTCTCAGGATAATTTTAAATTATTTTATTTCTGAAAAATTAACCTCATCACTATAATTAAAAAGCTTTCCAAAGATTTCAAAGATTTTTAAAATTCTGAAAAAATATCTGGAAGACTTCAGGGCACTTTTTGCACTTTTGAAAGATTTTAACACATTTTTGGGAATAATTCGAATCAGTTCAAAAGATATTTAGGAATGTAAGAAGTTTTGAAGAGATGAAAAATATTTTTCAACTCTAAAAGATTTCCGAAAATTTAACTAAATGATAATAATAGAACCTTAAAAACAAATAAACTTGAACAATCAATATTTATTCCAAATTTTTATTTTTTATGAAAAATTATTTCCCCCTCAAATTATAATTTGCTTGTATTTTTTTTCTTTGCAGAAATTTTATTGAATGAATTCATCTCTTTTTGATAAAAAATATTTTTTAGTTGAAATATTACGTATTACATTTTTCGTTGAGAATCCATTTTTGTGTAGTTAAACATTCCACTATTTGTTTAAAAATTGAACTGCTTCGTGAAAAAATAATTTTTTGTTTGACCATTCATCACTTTACTTCAAAATACATCTTTTTGTTTGAAGTGTAACTATTTTGTTGAAAATTCATTTTTTTAAATTGAAAATTCAACTGTTTGGTTAAAAATTATTTTTTTGTTTTGTTAAAATTTTATATTTTTCGAAGATTTTAAGGCAATACTTTCAACTTTGAAAGATTTTTAAAAAACTTTTGGAACAATTCCAATCATTTTAAAAAGATATATTGAAGTTTTGAAAACATTTTGTAAATTATTAAAATTTTTTTGATATTTCGAAAAGTTGAAAAGAAAATATAGATTTTCAAAGATTTAAAAAAAAGTGCAGAAGATTTTCCAGATTTTTGAAGGGATTTGAGAGAATTGAAATTTTTCAGATTCATTGAGAAAATATAAAATGATTTTTTTTGTTAAAGATTAGTTTAATGAGAATAGTGAAAGATTTGAGAAGATTTCAAAACATTATTTAAATTCTTAAAAAAATATCTGGAAGATTTCGAGGCAATTTTTTTCTCGTTGAAAGTTTTTTTTTAAATCGAAAGAAAAATTCGAATTGTTTTAAAAAATGTTTAGAATTTTTATATATAGATTTTTGAAGATTTTAAAAGAAAAACGAAGAAGCTTATTTAAATTATTTAAATTGCCGCTTTTTTGTTTAAATTAATTTTTTAAACATTGGGGAAAGTGCAAAAATAATTCATTTAAACTTTACTCAAATAGTTATTTGTGCTAAATTGAATTAATTATTAACTTACCCTATGTGAAAAGTAGGAAAATAGTTGTAAATTTCAGAAAAAACTGCAATTTTCTAGCATTATTATAAGAGAATATTATGAACAATAATAATAAATTATCTAAATAATTATATTTGTTAATATTAGTAAACTACTACCTCCCTCTAATTGAAAATTGGACAAAAAGTAGAAAAAAAAATTTTGGATCACCCTAATGTGCAGACATGGACTTTGGTATATCTAAGCCTGGGCAAAATAGAAATCCAGGACAGTTTTTTAAATTATGGGAAGGAAGATCTTTTTTCTTGAACGAGAATATTTATTTGAGGAATGAAATTACTTTTTAAGCATTTTTAAATTTATTTTTTATATCTTTACTCCTAAGAAAACGTATTTTATGAAAAATTGGAATTTTAGTTCTCCCCACGTGTTCATGGATGTAATTTTCAATTTGTTCCAAATCAGAATGATAATTTATTTAAAAAATCTTTTTTTTTTTAAATTTCCTGTTCTCAGTCAGAATTTTAATCCTTTCGTAAAATTCTTTATTGCAGATCAGAATTAAATTTTTACTTCAAAAATTCCCTGTTCTAAACTAAAATCAGAATTCATTCCGGAAATTCTACGTCCCAAGTTCAAAATGTCACTCTTTTAGAAAATTTCTTATTTCATACCTCAATTATAATTTTTTGTTTCAAAAATTCCTTGTTCCAAATCACAATTATAATTTTTCTCGAGAATATTCTCTTGAAATTAAGAATCATAATTCTGTTAAGACATGCAACGTTCCAAGATAAAATTAATGTAATTCTTCAGAAAAATTTCTCGTTTGAGATCTGAATTACAAATATTTTTTGAAAATTCCCTATTCCAAGTCAGAATTATAAATCTTTGAGAAAATTCCCCGCTCCTAGTCGAAATTGTAGATCTTTTAGGAAATTCCATATTTTGATCTAAAATATAATTTTTTCATTCAGAAATTCAATGTTTTACAAAAAAATCAGAATTATTTTTAAAAATTCCATGTCGAAATTCAAATTGTTATTATCTTGGAAGGTTTTATGTAAAAACTCACATAATGATTTTTTCAAAAATCCCCTGTTTCAAGTGACAATTGTAATTCTTTAGAAAATCTCCTTGTTTCAAATATCTCCAGTTTAAAGTGAAAATTGTAATACTTTTGAAACATTCTTTGTTCCAGATCTGAATTATAATTTTCATTCAGCAATCTACTCCTCAAAATCCGAATCAAAATTTGTTTAGAAAATTCCCCTTTGAAAGACAAATTATTTGTAAATCTTTAGAAAAATTTCTTCTTTCCGATCTGAATTTTTGAAAATTCAATGTACCAACTCAGAATCATAATTTTTGTGGAAAATTCCTTTCACCGAGCATAATTACAATGATAGAAGAAAAATTTAGATCAAAATTCATTTTACAAAGTTTTCTAGAAATTCTTTGAAATTTTTGGAAATTTCTGATGTATTATTATCTGCTCTCCTCCAGATTATGTACAGAAATGGACCTTGGAAAAACTAGGCCTTGGCTGATTAAAAATCTTATTTGGTAGAAGAAAAAATTCAACGGAATATTGTGTTATCACAAACTGTTCTATAAAACGCGTTTTAAGTTAAATATTTACACTTCTCCACGCAGATCGAACGTTAAAGAAGAAAAACTATTTCAAAATGTACAACCTACGATATACATTGTTAGATGAATAAAATGAAAATTTTCCATTCTTTTTTTTTAAAGAAAAAAAAAATTATTTCAGAAATTGCAATGACTTTTCAAATATTTTCAAATTTATTTAAAAAATAATTTTCCCTAAATTGGAAAATTATAGTTCAGCAAAAATTAGATTCGGCTCATCTATATAATTGTATTTTTGAAAAAAAAAATAAATTTCAATAAAATAAATGTCATTGTTTCGTAAAAGATATCAAAAGCAACGCAAAAGAGACGTACTTTACCTTCAAGTAAAATCTTACATTAATCAGAGATATCGTTTAATTAATTTAACATCATCCACAATCCCTGCTTCGGTCTAGAATTAGAATTTTTGTACGAAAATTTTCTGTTTCCAAATCATAATTGTTAAAAAAAGTCATTTCATTAAACCATCCTAAATTTAAAAATGTCTAATACAATGTTCTAATCAATTTTTATAGTAAAAATTTTTTCATTCTGATAATTTAAAGTTGATGTGAGAATAGAAAAGATGTGTTGATTCGAGATAAATCGACTGACTCATAATATTGATACATTTTATTGAACAGTAAGGCAGCTGTGGTAATGCATAATATTTGAAAAAAAAACAGTTTTTTATTCTAAATTTTTTTTTTTTCAACATAATTCAAAATTGATTTTGAAGTTTTGTTAAAAATTCGTATTTTTTTTTAATTCCACTGCTTTTATTAAAAAATGCAAATCATTGTTGCTTACAAATTCATTCTCTTGGCTGAAAATTAATTTTTTAAATTGAAAACTGAACTTTTAACCTAAATTAACTAAGCATAAAGCTAGCTAAGGGATAGGGTGCGATAGAATTTCCCCCTTTCCTTTTCCAACTCAAAAAATTACAATTTTTAATACAAAATTTCATTTGTCTAATTTGTCATTGAATTTTTAAAAATTTCTATGTTATTTTGTATTTTTTTATTTTTTGTAAATTTTTATTCTTAAATTGATCAAAATGAAAACTTTGCTTCGTCTATTATTTAAAAAACCACAAATGCCTCTTGTATGAGGATGCAAATACATTTGCTAATTTACTGTTCCAAACTGAAATGATAATTTTTTTCAAAAATCTCCCGTTCATTGACAAAATTATTGTAATTCTTCAGAATAATTCTTTGTTTGAAATTTGAATTTAGAATGGTTTTTCGAAAATTCCATGATCTAAACCAAAATGAGAATTGTTTCCGAAAATTTAACGTTCCAAGTTCAAATTGTTACTCTTTTGCATTATAATTCTCTTGAAAAATTCCCTACTTTATATATGTATTATAATTTTTCTAGGAGATTTTCTCTTGTAATTGAAAATTATAGTTATTTTGAAAAATTCCCGGTACTAGATCAGAATTATAATTCTTCTCGAAAATTTCCTGTTCCTAGTCAGAATGATCATTCCTTTTAAAATTCCCCATTCAGAGATAAAATGATTGTGAATCATTAGAAAGATTCCTTGTTTCAGATCTGAATTACATATAATTATTTTTTGAACATTTTTGTTCTAAAACAAAATCAGAATTCTTATAGAAAATTCCTTGTTCTTATTCAAAATTGTAATTCTTTCCGGCATATTCCTTATTTCAGATCTGAATTAAATTTTTTTTTTAAATTTCCTGTTCTAAGGTAAAATCAGGGGTCTTCTCGAACATTCCACGTTTCTAGTTCAAATTATTAGTTTTTTGAAAAATGTCTTATTCCCACTCACAATTATACATTTTTTTCCCAAAAATTTCCTATTTCAGGTCAGAATTATAATTCTTGTCAGAAATTTCCTCTTCCAAGTTAGAATCCTAATTCTTTTGGAAAATTCATTATTTCATATCTGAACTATAGTTTTTTTCAAAAATACCCAATTCAAAATCACAATTATAATTTTTGTCAAAAATTTTCTTTTGTGATTCAGAAATATAATTCATTTGGCAAATTTCTCGTTTCAGATTTTCACATTTTGAGACCCTCTGAATCTGAAAAAACAGGTTTTTACGAATATGTTAGTGTGTTAGTGTATTGTCGTGTTAGTGTGTTAGTTCATTGGTGTGTTAGTGTGTCAATGTGTTAGTGAATTGGTGTGTTAGTGTGTTAGTGGGTTAGTGTATTGTTGTTTTGGTCGGTTAGTGTATTGTTGTGTTAGTGTGTTAGTGTGTTTGAGGTTACTGTGTTCGAGTGTTAGTGTGTCTGCAGATTTTTAGTTTGCAGCATTTTCAAAATTTTTGATACCACTTTTTTTTAAGATTTAAAAATTCTATGTACGTTCCTTAGTAGTACTGAAAAAGACGAACAATTCATCCTAATGACTTTTTTGTAAAAAAAGTTACAGGAGTTATAGCATTTACAAAATTCCAAAAAACAAACGAAAATGAACATTTTAAGCCAGACAACGCACAACATGAAAAAATATCACATGAAGAAAAACGTTGCATTCTGAGCACCCTACAAGAATATCACAACAGCTTTTGAATTTTCTTAAAAAATCTAAAATTCAAATTTTGACCGCACAAAAAATAATAAAAAATAAAAAATTCCATTTTGCGGTCAAACTATACAAGATAGGGAAAAAGATGTGTTGACAAAAAGTATGTACCTAAAAAAGATCTACAAATTTGTCAGTAATCACTTTTTGATAGGGCGCGTAGTTTTTATTTTATTCGTAAAAAATTGCACTAAAAATAGAAAAATTAAATTTTTTGACAAACGACACAAGATACGAAAGAAATACAAGAGACAACATTTGTTTACCCAAAAAAAAAGCTACAAATTTTTAATTCATTATTTTTTGATAGGATGCGCTGTTTTTGTTCTAATCGTGAAAAATGACAATAACAATGAAAAAATTAAATTTTGAGATAAACGACGCAAGGTAAGGAAAAGAAAAATATAAAAAAATAAATAAAAATAACATTAAAAAATATTTGAGAATTCATCTTTTTTGGTTGGAACTTCAAATAGTTGGTAGAAAGTTACTCTTTCTGGTTGATGATTCATCATTTTAGTTGAAATTTCTGTTTTTATAAAAATTTATCTTCTTCAGTTTGAACTTTAATTATTTGGTTGAAAATTTAACTATTTGGTTAAAAATTTCTTCAAAATTTCATATATTTGTTTGATAATTTTGAAAATTTTATTAGAAATTAACCTTTTTTGGTACAAAATTAACCTTCTTGGCTAAAAATGTATCCTTCTGGTTAAAAATGTATCTCTTTGATTGAAAATAAGAAAATTAAAAGCAAAATTAAAAATAAACAAATTTAATTTTTGGACAAACGACACAAACTATGAAAAAAAATAAATTGAGAAAAGTTGCTCATCCAAAAAGAGCTATAAATTCTTCATCAAAAACTTTTTGATAGAACGCGCAGTTTTTGTTTTAATCGTAAAAAATAACATTAAAAATAAAAAAAATAATTTTTGGAAAAACGACGCAAGGTATTAAAAAATTAATACACAAAAAGTTGTACACCCAAGAAAGATATATAAATTTGTGATTAATCATTTTTAATGGAACGCATAGGTTTTGTTTCAATCGCAAAAAATAAAATAAAAATAAAAAAATTAAATTTGTGGAAAAAAAATCTGCCCGCTGCCAAAAGAGATTTAACAACTGAGAATTCACAATCGCCAAATTACAGTTGTCGATGCGTTTTATTATCAATGGAAAAGATGGATTTTTTAACAAACAAAGAAATAATTATTGACTAAATAGTTGCATTTTTAACGAAGGTAATGCATTTTTAACTAGAATGATGAATTTTCGATTATAAAAATAAATTTTCAACCAAATAGTTCAATTTTCAATCAAGAAGATAAATTTTCCACGGGGGAAATAAATTTTCTACAAATAAGTCGACTTTTCAACCAAATAGTTAAATATTCAAACAAAGAAATTAATTTTCTACTTAAATGATGATCATAAACCAAAAAGATAAACTTTTAACATAGTTGTTGAACTGCATTAAAATAAAAATTTTCGTAATTTTCAATAACAATTTCTATAAACAAATATGTCAATCTGCTATTTTCCTGTAGAAAAATATTACTATTTTTGTAATTATCATTGGAATTTACTTATATTTGATATTTAACCAACATCTATAATTTTTTAATGAAAATCAATTTTTTTCCTTAAATTAAAAAAAAAATAAGGTAATAAGTGCTTTTAAAACTGGACAGGAAACATTAAACAAAAATTTTCGTAATTGTTATTAAAAATTTCTGTAAACACATATCTTGATCTGCTGTTTTCGCAAAAATATTTCGTATTTTATCATACATCTATTATTAAAAAGATTTTTCAATTGTTTAGATTCGTGAATTATCTAATTCAGGAATTTTTAATTTTCATGAACTTTATTATTTGGTAGAATTAAATATTTTTAATATATATATTTTTTTAATTTTTCAGGGTCGGGGCTCAATCAAATTAATAATTAATAAAATCAATCAAATTCAACAAGAAGCAAATATTCAAAATATGAAATGCCCGCAATCAAGAAATTGCGGAAAATTTAAAATTCCAGGATTACAAAATTCAAGAATAATAAAGTTTCCCAAAGTTTATGATATTACCGAATTGGAAAATTCCCGATTATATAAAATTCCGGAAACAAAATTGCAGACACATGACAAAATTCTCGATTGCGAACGATCAACAATTCATGAAATTCATGGAATTCACGAGATTCAAGGAATTCGTCAAATTCAAGGAATTCAAGAAATTTATGGAATTCACGGAATTAAAGGAATTCACGGAATTTAAGGAATTCACAGAATTTACGGAATTCACGGAATTCAAGGAATTTATTGAATTTACGGAATTCATGGAATTCACGAAATGCATGGAATTCACGGAATTGATGGAATTCACGGAATTCAAGGAATTTAAGGAATTCATGGAATTCATGCAATTCA
>CAKNYM010048764.1:127631-181565 GCA_932195095.1 Andricus curvator
GGAATTCCTGGAATTCACGGAATTCAAGGAATTCACAGAATTTATGGAATTCACAGAATTTATGGAATTCACGGAATTTATGGAATTCATGGAATTTTAGGAATTCATGAAATTGAAGCAATTCATGGAATTCACGGAATTCATGGAATTCATGAAATGCATGCAATTCACGGAATTGATGGAATTTACGGAATTCGAGGAATTCATGGAATTTAAGGAATTCATGGAATTTAAGGAATTCATGGAATCCATGGAATTCACGGAATTCATGGAATTCACGGAATTCACAGAATTTATGGAATTCACACAATTTATGGAATTCACAGAATTTATGGAATTCACTGAATTTATGGAATTCATGTAATTCAAGGTATTCACGGAATGAATGGAATGAATGGAATGAATGGAATTCAAGGAATTCATGGAATTCAAGGAATTTAAGGAATTCATGAAATTGAAGGAATTCATGGGATTGAATTGGAAAAAAAATTCAAATTTGAAAAAAAAAAATTTTAAATTAATTTAATTAATTAATTAATTAAATTAATTATAATTATTAATTATTATATAATTATATAATATATTATATAAATTTATTAAAAAAATTTTATGGAATTCACAAAATTTTTTAATTAAATTTTATGAGCCGATTTTAATTAAATTCATTTTAATTATAATTATAATATAATAATTATATATATATTAAAATAAATTTTTTTTTTTTAATTTCAAAAAAACAATTCACCAACAGCCATACCACGCTGAAAAAACCAGTTCTCGTCAGATCACTGAAGTTAAGCAGCGTTGGGCGCGGTTAGCACTTGGATGGGTGACCATTCGAGAAAACTGAGTGCTGTTGGCACATCGTGGGTGTGGTGAGCCCACACTTGTAGTTATTTACTACAAGTTATCAACCTAGAAACACTACCCGAATCGGGTAGTGTCACGCCTACCCCGAAAGGGAAATGGCTTAATGGTATACATACATGGAATTCACGGAATTCATGGGATTCACGGAATTCAAGGAATTCACAGAATTTATGGAATTCACGGAATGTATGGAATTTACGGAATTTATGGATTTCACGGAATTCAAGGAATTCACAGGATTTATGGAATTCACGGAATTTATGGAATTCACTGAATTTATGGATTTCACGGAATTCATGGAATTCACGAAATGCATGGAATTCGCGGATTTGATGGAATTCACGGAATTCATGGAATTCAAGGAATTCGTGGAATTCATGGAATTTCAGGAATTCACAGAATTTATGGAATTCACGGAATTTCAGGAATTCACGGAATTTCAGGAATTCACGGAATTCAGGGAATTTGAGGAATTCACAGAATTTATGGAATTCACGTAATTCAAGGAATTTATTGAATTTACGGAATTTATGGAATTCACGGAATTCATGGGATTCACGGAATTCATGGGATTCACGTAATTCAAGGAATTCACAGAATTTATGGAATTTATTGAATTCACGGAATTTATGGAATTCATGGAATTCACGAAATGCATGGAATTCACGGATTTGATGGAATTCGCGGAATTCGCGGAATTCATGGAATTCAAGGAATTCAAGAAATTCGTGGAATTCATGGAATTTCAGGAACTCACGGAATTCAAGGAATTTAAAGAATTCACGGAATTCATGCAATTCATGGAATTCACGGAATTCATGTAATTCATGGAATTCACGTAATTCATGGGATTCATGTAATTCATGAAATTGAAGGAATTCATGGAATTCACGGAATTTACGGAAGATACGGAATTCAAGGAATTAATGGAATCCATGGAATTCACGGAATTCATGGAATTCATGGAATTCAAGGAATTCACAGAATTTATGGAATTCATGTAATTCAAGGAATTCATGAAATTCATGGAATTCACGGAATGAATGGAATTCATGGAATTCAGGGAATTTAAGGAATTCATGAAATTGAAGGAATTCATGGAATTCACGGAATTCAAGGAATTCACAGGATTTATGGAATTCACGGAATTGATGGAATTCACGGAATTTATGGATTTCACGGAATTCATGGAATTAACGAAATGCGTGGAATTCACGGATTTGATGGAATTCACGGAATTCAAGGAATTCATGGAATTCAAGGAATTCGTGGAATTCATGGAATTTCAGGAAGTCACGGAATTCAAGGAATTTAAAGAATTCACGGAATTCATGCAATTCATGCAATTCACGGAATTCATGTGATACATGGAATTCATGGAATTCATGGAATTCACGGAATTCATGTAATTGATAATTCTTGCGAATTTGTAAAGCATCATATCAAAGAATAATCGCAAAGACATGATTATTTAACTCTGTACGAAAATTGAGCATATTCATGGACAAATAGCCAAACTCTAAATTCGTGCATGAAAATCGTTTGAATAATTGATAATTCTTCTCAATTTTCAAAATAAACAAACAGTCACCGAAAAAAATACTTAGTTGATTTCGTGAAAAAAATTGAGCCTATTTATTGAAAAATACCCAAACTCAAAATTTATTTATCAAGCTTGTTTAAAGAATTAATAATTCTAGAGAATTTGCAAAGTATCATAAAAAAGAATTATCGGAAATACATTTCCAGTTAAAAATATTGTCTTATAACAAATGAAGCAAAGAATTTTCACGAAAATAGTTTAATTTTCAACTAATGAAGAGAAGTTTTGACTAGTATGATGAATCTTCAATAAAAGAAAAAGATTTTTAACCAAATATTTAAATTTTTAACCAAAGCAATAAATTTTTGAACACGGAGATTAATTTTGTTCCAAAAAAGAAGATTTTTTAAACAAAATGCATGAATTTTCGTTGCTTGTCTCTATTTAATGTTTATTCATCGTTGATTGAAAACGTGTGTATGAAGCGTACTTTTTTTTATCAGAGTTTTATTTGCCAGGCGTGAAACTCATTCTGAATAATATATTTATTATCTAGAATTCAAAACTTCAGGAATTTTATATTTAAATTTTTGTTTTAAACTAAAGATTTTTTTCATCTAAAGCAAGAGAAAAGTCAAAATGAAATATAAGCAGTTGTTCATTTAAATTAGAATTTTAAATTCAAAGTAGAACGTAGATTTGAAAAAAGTCAAAATTTATTTGCTGTTAATTGACGTTTTTTTCCTTCTATAAATTAAAGAAATTATTCTTTTTGATACTATATATTTCTTTAATTGAAAATAATATATTTATCAGTGAAAAATTAAATTGATTTTTTAAAACTATTATTCTGTAGTCCAGAAATTATTATCAAAATATACAATTTTGTTGAAAATTCATCCTCTTTGGCTGCAAATTCAACTGTTTTGTTGAAAATTTGTCTTTTTGATAGAAAATAAATTTTTTAACTGAAAATTTGATTATTCCATTTTCGGTTCAACTATTGTGTTGAGAATTGTTGTTTCATTAAAAAATGATTTTTCACTTGAGAATGTAACTTTAGGACAGTAGATACATAACAATCAAAAAGAGTTTCTCGGAATAGTGAACGTGACAGATAAAAAAGTTTAATAAAAGGAAGAGATGTTGCAACTTTTTCAGCTTAAAATACAAACCACTTTTCGAATAACGAAAAAAAATTCTATTTGTTAGTAACTTGAGAAACATACTCCATATAAAAGATAAGATTATTACAACCGGAAAAATTCTATTAAATATTTTGTTTTATTTGTTCCGGAATTTAAAATTTCGAGGATTTGAGATTTCGGCAATTTACTATTTTCAGGAATTTCAAAATTCATATTTTAAGATTACGAGAATAAGCATTTTTGTTAGTATTATTTTCCTTCGGGAATTCGTATTTTTCGGGAAATTTCTGTTTCGGTACTTTCCACAATCGGGATTCTGAAAATTTGACAAAATTATGTCATCCCCTCGCAACAAAATGGGATCATTCGTTTTTCTTAATTTTCTATGGAATTTAATTAACTTTCATCTTAAAAAATATCTTAGAGCAGATCAAAAATTTTTTTTTTTGAAACTTTTTTGGTGATAGGAATTTTTCTTTGGAATTTTGAAACGATTACAAACTACGAAAAATATAATATCTTTATTCAGTTCCAGCCGAAAAAATTTCAGATTTGATACATTCAACTTTTTCAAACAAAAAATGGTATTTAACTCAATCAAAAAAAAAAACATGTGTTTTGCACATTTTCAAAAACTTCTAAATTATGTTAGAAAGTATTTTTGGTATTTTTTATTCCCTGGCAGATCTAAGATCCAATTTTAAATTAATTAAAAAAAATTGTACTGATTATAATTATTATATGAACACATTCATGATATATATTGTATAATACATTATTATAATAATAATTGTAATTATAATTATAATAATTAAATAAATTGAAGTTATTTGAAATTACAAAAAGATAGAGCTAGACGATAAGAAATGACTTCACCTTTATTTTCTAAAAATATGATCATTCTTTTGCAATCACGTAGATAGTGATGTTTATTCAAGAAAACTTGAGATTCCTAAGAAAATTAAAAATAATTTTTTATCTTCGATGAAAAAATTTAAAATAAAATGTAAATTTTTGAAGATTTCGAACAAAAAAAGTAGAAGCATTTTAGGAATTTGGAAACGTTTCAAGAGAATTGAAATTTTCTTCATAATTTTAAGTATCACAAATAAGGGAATTTGAGAAATAATTGAAGGATAAGTGAGTTTTTTCTATGGAAAAAAGACAGATTGAGACATTTTTCCAAGAAATTTGTTAAAAACACAAATATGATTTACAAAAATTTTGAATGATTTTTTTAGTTTTGAAATATTTGAAAAAGCTTCTGGAAAAATTTGAATCATTTTAATAGATACATATGGAAGTTTTGGAACAATTTGAAAAGTGATTGAAAATCTAAAAACATTCAAAAACATTTTAAAAAATTGAAAATACAATGTAGATTTTTGAAGACTTTAGAAGATTTTAGGAAAATTTAAAACGATTTTATTTCTGAAAAATTGCAAGAAGTTTTGAAGAGGTTACAAATATTTTTCAACTGTAAAGAATCGATAGTTAATTAAAATTTTTATTTTCTATGAACAATTATTTTCCCCTCAAATTATAATTTTCTTGATTTTTTTTTCTCTGTAGAATTTTTTTTAATTTTTAATTAAAATTACAAGTTTTTTTGTTCAAAATTATTCTGTTTTGCTTGAAAATTCAAGTGTTTTGTGGAAAATTCCTCCCTTTTGAATGAATTCACCTCTTTTTAATACAAAATAAAAATATTTTTTAGTTGAAATATTAACTATTACATTTTTCGTTGAGAATCCATTTTCGTTTTGCTAACCATTCCACTATTTGTTTAAGAATTGAACTGCTTTCTACAAAATTCTTTTTTTTTTGTTTGAACATTCATCACTTTACTTCAAAATTCATCTCTTTCTTAAAAATGTAACTATTTTGTTGAAAATTCATCTTTTCGATAGAAAATTCAACTGTTTGGTTAAAAATAAATTTTGTTGTTAAAAATGAATATTTTTAGGTTACAAATTCATGTTAATATTATTAGTTTTAAGAGAATATTTAAAAAGATTTTGAACGATTATAAAGGATTTTTTAAATTGTCAAAAAAGAATCTCGAAGATTTTAAGACAATGTTGTCAGCTTTAAGAGATTTTTTAAAAACTTTTGGAACAATTCGGATCATTTTAAAAGATATATAGATGTTTTGAAAACATTTTATAAATTATTAGAATTTTTTTAATATTGCGAAAAATTAAAAAGAAAATAAAGATTTTCAAAAATTTGGAAAAAATGCAGAAGATTTTTAATATTTTTGAAGGGATTTAAGATAATTGAAATTTTTCAGATTCATAGGGAAAATATAAAATGATTTTTTTTGTTAAAGAATTGGTTTAATGAGAATAGTGAAAGATTTGAAAATATTTCAAAACATTATCTAAATTCTTAAAAAAATACCTGGAAGATTTCGAAGCAATTTTTTTTCTCCTTGAAAGTTTTTTCAAAAATTGTAAGAAAAATTCGAAGTGTGTTAAAAGATGTTTAGAGTTTTTAAAAAGATATCAAAAGTAATTTAAAATTTGGAAAGACATGCAAAATTATCAACAAAGAATCGGGAAGATTTTAAGGCAATTTGAGGAATAATTCGAGTCAGTTTAAATTTTTTTTTTCAAACAAATTAATTTTATGCTAATATTTAAAAATATATTTAAAAATTTCAAAAGATTATTTTAATTCTCAGATAAATATCTGGAAGTTTTTGAGACCATTTTTTTTCTTATTCAAAGATTTTTTCAAACATTTTAGGAAAAGTTCGAATCATTTTAAAAGCCGTTCGGATGTTCTGCAATAATTAGAGACAAAAAAAATATTACAGTAGAGTAGGGTAGTCCAAAAATGCACTGAAATTTTTTTCCCCAAAATTTTTATGAATAATGCCCGGGAATTTGTTCGAATCCACATAAAAATAAATCCATTTCTTTTTTTTTTTTTTTTTTTTGAAAAAAATTATATTTAGAGGTGGCGCAAGCCCCATGAAGTTTAACACGTATTTCCCATAAGAAAAAAAATCGTTTTTGTGAATTTTATTCAGAATCCTCAATATGAGCTGAATTAAGTTGAAACTCAACATTTATCTTCAAAATTAACAATAAATTAATACGAATAAAAAAACCCCATAAGTGAAAAAATGGGTTTCGCGAGTTTTTGGCGCTAATTATAATTTTTTTCGCAGTTTTTTCAATGCAAATTGTTTTTGATACATAAAACACTACTTCGTACTGATAATTAGATGTTCAAATAAATTGTTTAAACAATTTATTATTGTTAATAATATTATCTTTGATTAATGCTAGAAATTACGGTTTTTTCTGAAATTTTCAACTTTTTGTTCATCTTTTACTTGGAGTGAGTTAATATTCAATTTAATATAGCAAAAATAATGATAATTATTATTATTATTAATTATATATATATTATATATATCTATAAATAACAAATTAATATATTTTTCCTGAGTAAACAATTTTATTATTTTGTTTTAATAATATGCGAGAAACCAAGAAAAAATTTCAAAACTAAAACTGTTTTGTGAATAATTAAATTCTTCTCTCAAATTAGGAAAATACAACTTTTGAAAATCTTTACGATTACTGAAACTACCCCTCTTAGGCTACGAAGCAAGGCGTTATAATTTTTTTTTTCCAAAATTTTCCATTGAAGTCAAAATTATATTTCTTCTCGAAAATTTCCTCCTACAAGTCAGAATCATAATTCTTTTTAAAAATCCTCCATTCCAAGACAAAATTGGTGTAATTCTTTGATAAAAATCCTTGTTTCAGATGTAAATTATAATCCTTTTTCGAAAATTCCCTCTTCCAAGTCAGAATCATGAATCTTAAATAAATTCCTCGTTCTTAGGCAAAATTGTAGATCTTTCAGAAAATTCCTCATTTCAGATCTGAATTATAATTGTTTCTAAAGTCCCTGTTCCAACACAAAATCAGAATTCTTTTCGAAAATTCAAAAAATTAAAAGTTTTCAGTCATAAAAGAAGAAAGAACTTCACCTAAATTGTTGAAATTTCAAGCCAAAAAACAAATTATCTGTACCAAAATTAAATTCTAAACCGGAAAATATCAATTTTCAGCAAAAAATCAATTTTCAACAAAATGGTTAAATTTTCAATCAAAGAGATAAACCTTCATTCAAAAAACCAATTTTCAACAAAGTAGTTCAACATTTCCCACGCAGTTGAATTTGCAATTAAAACAGATGAGTGTTTAGCAAAATAGTTCAAATCATAACCAAAGAGGTGAATTCTCAACTAAAAATATGAATCTTCAACAACAACAAAATTATTTCTTAAAAAAGTGGTTTAAATAAAACAGTTGAATCCTCAAGCAAGGAAAATTAATTTTTAACGAAAGAGTTGCATTGTTATTCAAGAAAGATGCAATTTCTACTGAAAGAGGTGACTTTTTATATCAAAAATACAAATTTTCTAAAGAATAGTTGAATTTTCATCTAAGAAAAATTTCTTCTTAACTTTCCAACATCAAAATATGAGTTTTAAAGAAGAAGTTAATTTTTTACGAGGATGCTTAAATTTCCAACCCAAAAAGACGAATTTTCAACAAAATATTTGGATTTTTAACAGAAAAGGATGACTTTTTAATAATATCGTTAAATTTTGAAACAATGAATGCAATTTATAAGATAAACTTCATTTTAAAAATTCCCAAATTTTTTCTCTGACCAATTTTTCATCTTCCCTGAAATAAAACTGCCTTGAGCTGTTACGTAATTCAAGTACGGTCCCTTATTTAGTAAAGTCTAATAATAAAATAAATTAATGTCTCGAAATTTTTAAATAAAATTTGGAAATAAAGTTTATATATTACGATATCACAGTTCAGATAAAAAGTATCTCGGGGATTGGCTGTGAAATGAAGTAATAAATTATATCTACTTTGCACGCAAACACTCATGGACATTTGATGTAGGGAGGATCATGGTAAAATAAATAAGGTGTATAAATGATTCTAATTTTTCATTATGAAGCAATAAATGGTAAATATGTTATCTGGTGGAGGCGAGGCATGTAATCTGTTTACCAGTTTCACAATTGTATAGCCTACTTGTTGTTCCAAAGTAGTTGAGAATTTTGCAAGATCATGTTTTTTCATAACATTTTTCTGTTTTTCACGTCTCTCTTCCTCATTACTTTTTTGTTTGTTAATATTTACAGCCGAGATAAATAAATCTATTTTCATGAACATAGAAGCCACTGCATGATTTGAAATGGAATCGATCAACAATTGCACATTTTTTTAATGCGACCAATTTTAAATGTAAAGCATTCTAAGTAAAAGAATTTTAATTTGACGAACGCTGGAATGAGACATTTGCAGAATTATTAAATTGAAATATCAAAACTTACAATGCTAACAATTTTATGAAACGTCTCAGTTTCAAATTGTCTAATCTACTATGTTTGATTTCGATTGATATAAACATTTTAAGCTTCATAACTATTATGAGTATTATAAATATTGCAGGGATTTCATCTTGATTTGGACTATTGAAAAATGTTAGAATGTCCGAATTTCATAAATTATTATGAAAGACAAGACAAAGCTCCATCTTCAACAAATTTCCAACAATTTTTAAAAAAATTGGTCAGAAGCGACAATGAGAAAAAATTAAATTACAAAAACCTAAAATAAATTATTTTTCTTATGTTAGCGAAAATGGTACTAACTTTTGTTTTTACACATAATGTCATCTTTAATTTTTACGCAGGTTTCATGGATAATAAATATAGCAAGTATGGGAAACTTTGAGATCTGAGATCGACAATCTTTCTCGCTTCGCCTTATTTATTTTGGAGAATAAATAGAGCTGGTTATTGGATGGATGTCGTAAAAATGAGTATATATAGCAGTCCTTCATCAAGTCAATCTTTAAACGCAATTCTGAAAATTAGTTTCCTTATTCCTTTGTCTGTCATTGTGATTATCTAAAAAATGAAGGGTTCTGCTGCTATTTTACTCCTCACGTGTGTTAGCTTCGTTGTGCTAGTAAGATCTCGTAAGTATAATATAATATTATAATTATTATTTATCTTTATTAAAAGCATCCAATTTGAATTGTTCATTCCGAATAAGGTTTCCAAACATAAAAATTCTCATCATTGCACAATAAAGAGAATTTCAGAAATATTGTTCAATTTTACACGCTATAAAATGAAATAAAGCTAAATTAATTGGTAGCTTTCTAGTTTGAATACGTTAAATTTTAAATGCTTCAAAATTGTAACCAATTAAAAGCAGTAGCTTTAAAATTTGAACTACTGAGAATTCAAAGCTTAAAAATTGGAAATATCTCCAAACACCAGTCAATTGGAATTATCGTTTGTTTCAAAGTAAAATTCATTATCAATTACACAATTGAAATGTAGAAGCATATAATCTCAAAAAATGTCACTTGTCAGCATACTATGTTGGAAATTTTTTATTTAAAAATATTCCAAGCTTTATAAATCGAGTACTTTTGAATATCAATTTCTTCAAATTTGTTGCTATATATTACCAAATCAGATCAACTGAACAATTCCACATTGAATGCTCGTGTGAAGCATAAAAGTGAAGTGGAAAATCAGTGTACTATATTATAATTAATAATAGCACTGGTCAACACCTTAGCATTGCTTCATTCATATAAAAAATTTAATCTTTATCAAATTAAATACTTAATTATTAACTCTTCCAAAAGAGTCCACGTGCGTCAACTAACACCCTACCGTTTGGATAATGCGGCTCGGACTATTCATTACATATGTTTTAGAAGATCAATAATAAAGTTTTAATACATTTGGTGCAAAATACTATACGCTTCAATGATTTCTTCCCAACTGTCGGAATTGATGATAAACACCCACAACAAACTTTTTGCCTCAAATCTTGAACAGTTGTCTTAGGTAACCTAATTGTTGCACTATTTGATGTTGTCATAAATGCATATACAGAATCTAAACTCACTCGTTCATAATACGCAGCTTTTTCTAAAAGCGACCGCGGTACATTTCCCGCTGCCGCGCATTAGCCGCTTTTCCCTTATCTTGAGAATCAGTTAGGTGAGCGAAAAAATAAAGTGCCCATTGGATGCTAATTCAAAAATGCATCGGAAAACTAATTTAGAAACTGCTGTTTTCATCTCCTGAATATATGCCATTCTTTGTTGACAAGTGATTGATTAAAATTCTTAAATGCTCAAGTTACTAGTGTATAAAAACTTAATGAATGTACATTTTTTCCTTACAAAATTAGATGAACCAGTAGGCTCCGTTGAGTTGACAACGATGGACGGCTCTATTTTGGGTGAACAAATTATAGTCTACCCAGATGCACCATTTTGGCTGAGACGTCATACACGTGACAAAGATTTTCAAGATTACTGGATTTATATAAGAATAAGAGGTGGCAAAAATTATATGGAAAAAGGTCGCGGATGGACGACGCTAGGTGTGCGTACCACTGATAAGCATGAGGGGCATTATCCAATGAGCGTTACGATACGTGTAGGCGAAATGATGTATTCAACACCCAATGTTTTTATTAATTACGATCACGATACTCCATCTAGCTATACTGGTTTGGGGGAGTTTGGCCGCGTTTACCTCGCAGTGAAAGGAACTAAAATTGTAATGACTTCTGAGCTCAAATTTGACGGAATGCATGACGATAGAGATGAAAGTGATGAATTATATTCCGGCCCGTCGGAGCGAGTTCCCTGGATATTCCGGCGTCACACCACCGGTAAATAAGACGGTGACGTCAATGCCTCCGCACTATCCGCAGACTTCAAGGAGGCAAAAATACACTGAAGAAAACTCGAGCTGCGTTTGTTTAAAATTTGATTGCGTATCAGCAAATAAAAGTGACCAGTGTAGTGTGATAGTGAAGCAGCGGTGCACACGAGTTCCGTCCTGCGGTCAAAATGCGAGATGATACTCTTTTTCGTTATCAGCCAAAATTCAGTCCTAACCTTTTCTCACTTTTGTGTGCAAAAACTTGATATTTTTTTAAATTATATTAAAATACAACGAAACTCATCCCTTCAGGAAAGTGGAAAGGATGGGACGAAATTATGACCACCGAGCGGAATATGCTAAGGGATCGAGAGACCCAACACGCAATTCGAGTGTTTTGCTGACCGCTGGACGGAATTCGTGTGACCGCGAATTAGTTATTTTTTGCTTTCTATTGAGTGCTTTTTGAAATATTATTCTTAATTAGTTCAAGTCAATACATAATTCTGTTGTAAAGTTCCAATTAATTGTAGAAGAACTGTGGTATGCTTAAGTAACTGTTTTCATATAAAACAAAGAATTGAACTGCTCACGATTATCCATGAAATCACATGAATTTACTGTAATTATAAATATGTAAGACTTCTCCCGGAGGTTTTTTGATGACATGGTTTTTCCCTGCCGGGTTGATCTGAAGCAATGCCATAACGAAATTTGGTAATGTGAATGCGCAGACAAATGCGGGAGTCTCTTCGCCTATTCTTTCAATAAACTTAAATGACTTAATTCAAGTGACTAATTGATGTTGATCTGCCCACAGTGCACCCTAATTTTTGGTATCCGATCAAAATTTTTTTGGATTTCAAAATAAAAAGGAGGTCATTGTTGTTTTGGAAAGCAGGGAACTCCATTTTATATTTAAGAAATCCAATGATAAATTTTTTCATTCAAAACATTTTTTCTACACAAAAGTAGATAATATAGATCATTTTTTTTATTAATAAACAGTGAATACAATTCAATGATATTATCATAATTAAAAAAAAATAGTTGGATCTCCAAAATTCAAGAAGAACTATTCTATAGGGCATTATTTCTGAAGTTTTCTGATAAGACTCAAACTTCGACAAACTGTAGTCCTATTGGATGGAAATTTGTGAAAAAAAATGTTGCCATTAGGACAAATATCTATTATCTATGATCTTTAATATCAATACAAAAAATTGTCTTATACAGGTCCAAATTCACCTTCATAATCACGTTATATTCACTCGTGTCATTGTTCCAGATTTAAAAAGTATGATTTGCTCTTAATTTTATGAATTAAAAAAATTTTGAGGAATAATTTTCTAGACTTAGCGATGATTAGAGTACAAGATTTTAAAACGCCAGCATCAAAACCTTGAAACGGTTTTTAGTTGAACTTTGTAGAATTAGTTTCTGCATCTAGACAGATGATAAGAAAAAATTATATAATTTCTTTTCATATACAAAGTAGTATCTTACCACAATATATTGTCTTGCAAAAACAATTATTATAAACAATTACACTTATATGGCAGTTTTGAATGAAGAAAATGTCCTTTTCTTTAGTCAATTATTTTCATCTGAAGACTAATATCCTAAAACAATGGATTGTCCTTTAACAACATAATTATATCAGTGCTTTCAAAAATTCTTATAAAAAAACTTACAAATTCAAATTCACTAACTTATAAGCTTCTTTTTCTCTGCGAAATCAGTTATTCTTTTCTTAAGAATTATATTTTGCCGACCAAAGGTACCTTTTTGAACAGAAATATATTTTAGAGAAAATGTGAAAAGTAATTACCATAAGGGTAATTTTATGTTATTTTTTACGATTGAAACTCAAACTACGCCTTTCATCAAAAAATGATTATTAACAAATTTCTAGATCTTTTCAGAGTGAACAACGTTTGTCGATTAATTTTGTTTTCGTATCTTGCGTCGTTTTTCCAAAGTTCAATTTTTTTATTCTTTATGTTATTTTTCACAATTAAAATAAAAACTACGTATCCTATCAAAAAACGAATAGCCGTACATAGAATTTTCAAATTTGGAAAAAATGGTCTCAACAATTTTGAAACTGCTTGGTCTTTTTGAATTTTTATCCAAAATAGCTGGCTAACGAACTTGACCTTCAGTTTCCGACTCTAAAAGAGTGTACCGAAATCTAATTTGAAAGAATAATTCTTTTCAAAGTTATCGTGCTCACAGGCGGACATACAGACATACAGACCATTACATACATACTATTACTTTCTCTTATGAGAATGAAAAGAAAGTAATTTTAAACCTAATAGGTACATTTTCAGCAAAAAAGATGGTTTTTCAAACGAGAAGAGTTATTTTCGAGCAAAAAAGTTAAATTTTCGCCAAAAAATTATATAGGTATGCTCGAAATCATGTAGATATATATATTTTTAAATTTAAATAATGTTTTCAAATCTTTCAATATTCTCATTGAACTAATTGTTTAACAACAACAAAATCATTTTATATTTTCCTATGAATCTGAAGAAATTTTAATTCTCTCAAATCCCTTCAAAGTTCTTAAAAATCTTCTGCATTTTATTCGAAATTTTTAAAAATCTATGTTTTTTTCATTTTTTAAAAATATTAACAAATTTAAATAATGTTTAAAATGTTTTCAAAACTTCAATATATCTTTTTAAAATGATTCAAAATTTTCCAAAAGCTTCTTAAAATCTTTCAAAACTGAAAAAAATTGCCTTAAAATCTTCGAGATTCTTTTTTGAAATTTTGAAAAATCCTTCAAAACTTTTCGAAATACAGTAAACTTCCGTTTATTCTAAAGATCACTTATTCTAAATATCACTTAGTTTAACCCCTCTGCACGCACTTATTTTAAGTTGCGCAGTTTCGTCACCTTCCACCACGGTCCCTGTACACTCTCCTCCGCGTCTGTGGCTGACCAATGAAAAAAAATGCCCGAAGAGCGGGAAGCCTTGAATTGAGTATTTTTTCACGACGTCATAGGAATACATCTCACGACATTTTCAAGAAAATATGCTAAACGTGAGGCTAAGTGGCATGTCCACCTAGCCTCACCTAGCATGGTCATTACGTCATGCTGCAACACTCAATATGCCGCGAAAGATTTGAGTCGCTTTTTGATTCTATTATATTTATTTTTAGTTGGCAAATTATACTATTTGAAGGAAATTTGACCGATTAAACAAACTTACCTGTTGTGAAGTTAGATCGAAATTATATGTAGAGTCTCGTTCGAAATGATTACTCGGTAGTACCGCCATTATGCACACGGTGTCGCCACAATCTTCAACCCAAAACTACAAAACTTCTGCCCATGCTGTTTCCCTTCTCCTACACAGCCAACTCGTCATATCGTTTATAGTTCTCCATTAATCAAATAAGGTTAGGGTAAAATGATGACCTGGATTTCACTGCATGGAATACATTCTTTAGGGAGGGACATAATCATTTCGAACGAGACTCTACATATAATTTCGATCTAACTTCACAACAGGTAAGTTCGTTTGATCGATCAATTATATTTGAGTCTCGTTCTCATGATTACTCGGTAGATGTTTAGCTATTTTACTAAGTATAATTCGTCAAAGCCTTTGAGAAACAGAATTCAATTCTTTATTGACTTATACAAATACAATCCTAAAATGCCATTAATATCTTTGTATTCTTATTTTCTGAAATGATCACCTTTGCAAAAGTATTCCTATTCATCTCAATAGGTCTATTATAGAACTGAGCAAAAACCCTAGACTCTCGAGACCAATAAGCCATACTTTTAATTACACTTAAATCGACCCCCTTCTTAAGAGCAGTAGATGTAGCTGCATGTCGTGTACTATGCGCACTAAACTCCTTACTGATTCCACTACGCACCAAGAAAGATCGGATCCATTTACTGACGGTTTGCGAGCCTGCAGCCTTATAAGGCTTCCTAGTTGTTAACAGCAATTCATCAACATCACCACGCAGCGGTTTAGTAATCGTCAAGTAACGGTCTAACGTGCTAGCAATACAAAGTCTAGATCTTTCTTCAAACCTAGGTATTAATAAAAGCGGCTGAGTGGTCCCCGGACGGGAAGTCTTTATCAAATCGTTTATTCTTATTTCAAAACCTTCAGCTTTTTTGGAAACATTACTAAGCTTCATTAAGGCCAAAGTTTGAACCCTCTGAGCCATTCCTAAAGCTAAAAGCACAACAAGACTGTCCGTTAAATCTGACAGCTTTAAGGAATCTAAAGGATATAATTTCTCAATCGTCAGTAATACAAGATTCATATCCCACGTCTTATCATATCTAGGCTTTGACGGCCTTGATCTAAACACTCCGTTAAAGAATCTAGATATTACAGAGCTTTTTGAAACTCGATCACCAATAATGAATGAGATTGCCGCCCGACAGTTATTTAAGACTCCATATGAAGCACCTGTTTCAAACTTCGGTGATAACCACATTAATACATTGTTTTCATCTGCCTCATAAATAAAAAAATCATTTAATGAACAAAAATCAATCCATTCTCTTATTGGTTTACTTCATTGCTTCAACGTAGATGTCGATAAGAATGCGATTAAAATATCTATAGATACATCTGGAATGTTTCGTTGCTTGTAAGCCTCCCTGATAATTTTCCGGCAATCAGAGTCAGTTTCTTGGCGAGCGGATGCTGCTGTGACCTATCGGGTGATAAAAGTAAATAAAGTGATGGTCCAAAAAAAATTGGAGCTTCTACTAACATAGATTTAACAGTGGGAACCATGGCTGTGTGTGCCAGTCTGGTACAATAATCACTCCCTGCGCTTGGTCGGCCTTGATTTTCTTAATCACCCGTAAAATCATTGCGAGAGGTGGGAAAGCGTACAAATTTAGGTCACCCCAATCTAAAGTAAACGCATCGATTCCAACGGCCTCCGGATCACGATGCCACGAGCAAAATTTTTGACACTTTGTATTACTTCTAGTCGCAAATAAGTCAATCTAAAATGGTCCCCATTTACGGGCAATTCTACAGAACACCTCGTCTGATAATTCCCACTCTGTATCGACATTCTTGACTCGCGATCCTTTATCAGCCTCTGTACTTTCTCTAGATGCAATATAAGATGAATAAACCTATAATCTCCTGATCTCACACCATTGCCAAATATCACGCGCAATCTGATTCAGCTTAGAGGACTGTATCCCACCCATTCGATTAATATACGCAATTGCCGTTGTATTATCGATTCTAAGAAGAATCTCACACCCCTCGAGATCTTTGGCAAAACACTTCAATGCTAAGAATGCGGCTACAAGCCCCAAGTAATTTATGTGCGAAATACTTTCTGATTCCTTCAAAAACCATGAACTAATTCTCCGTCGCAAAAGGCACCCCATCCAGACAAGGAGGCGTCCGAAAAAAATCTACCTTTTAAAATTAAAAGTTCTAATTGGGTTAACCGCCTGTCCAATCTTACTCTCCCACCAAACGAAGTCTTCCTGAAGTGCTCTTGACAAGGTCATTTTTTTATCATAATCACCTTTACTTTTTAAAAGTGCCAGATACCGATGGCGTTCAAAGAGCTTGGAGTATAACCAGCCGTATTCCACTGCAAGACAACACGCTGTTATGCTACCCACAAACTTTGCAAAATTTCGAATCTTACATATTTTCTTACTCTTAAACTGCCGAACTAACCCTAAAATATTTTTTCGCTTCTTATCTGGAAGCTCCACCGTTAAATCTAATGAATTTAAGATAAACCACAAAAATTCACACTTGTTGTCAGGGGTCAGTATGCTCTTTTCATGATTTATTATAAAACACAAAGATTCCAACAAACCCATAGTTTGCAACAAGTTTTCTCGGCACGTTACAAAATCAGGACCTAGACATAGCCAATCATCTAAATATAATACCGAGAGCCAACCCTGTTCTCTTAAATAATTCATTACCGGCTTCAAGATCTTTGTGAATACGAACGGAGCAGTGCACAATTCGAATGGAACACACAAAAATTCGTGCAATTGCCCTCTCCAACGGAATCTAAGAAATTTTCTGCTTTCCGGATAAATGCTTATCATAAAATACGCGTCCTGTAAGTCTAGCTTAGCCAGAAACATTCCACAGGATAAAAGCTTGATCGCTGTACGAATATCCTCTAATTTAAAATGCTCTGTTGACATAAACTTATTAAGCTTCTTTAAATTGAGGACAAATCTTTTTGAACCATTGGACTTGTCAACCAAAAAGTAAGACGACAGAGACTGATTCTTACAAGGAGAACACAAACTAATCGCTTCTTTTTATATCAAGTGACCTATGGCCTCTTCATAATCTCTTACGTCTCTAGCCCTAATTGGCGTTTCCAGAGGCAGGTAAAACTGATGCGATTTGCTCAAAAAATGTAACTTGTAACACTTAATAACATCTAACACAGAACTATCCGACGTATGTAATACCGGACCAAGCTTTCACAAACCTCTTCAGTCGACCAGCTATCTTTCTTACCTTTAAGACTTTTGATGGGGGTTCTGATAACCCCCCCGATAAAGAACTTGTCCCAGGTTCCTCTGAGCGCCCTGCCATCGGTCCGGCTGAGCTCTGGGTAGTTGGCTCTGGTTCTGAGAAAAATTCCTTGGTTTGCCCGCCTGAGATTGTCCCCGACCTCTCGCAGACGGGCTCCGCCAGTTTCCCGACGAGGATGGATGCGGTTGGACCTTTTTTGCTGGAGCTAATGGTTTTAGCGGCAATCCTACTTTTTCCATAGATTTAGCCGTCTTTAGATTCTCTGAAAGACTTGATCCAAACAAACAATCATCTGTTGGGGCCTTCTCCAGCAACGCTTTGGCTTTTTTATCCAAACTCGGATAAATAAAAGCTTTGCGTGTTTTAGTTGATTGATAATGAGCTTCATACATGAGCTTAGTTGCATCCAACTGATATTTAATCAAACGCTCACGATCCTCTTTAGTTAACTCCGATTTTTTCCAGCAAAATCGCGAGGCCTGACCCAATCGCCGAAATGGCAGAAGCAACAATATTCTGATCAGAAACAAAATATTTGTCCCGCTTCTTTACTAAATCATTAACTTAAGCTTCAATCTCCGGATTGAGCTTCGGTGACTCCAATAGCACGCTTCCCTGACGAGGATATTCGAGCAGCAATTGAGCCTTCTCATCCTTCTTTAGGCCTTTTTGCTCCCAAAGTTCCACTGGAGTCGAAAGCTCCGAGTGCCAGGAAATCGTGTTTTCGGGAGAAACAGCCTTCTCTTCAAGTAGCTTTACTGTCTCCTCATCTAAAGCAGCATCCTGAGCCTCCGCCTTCTTCTGCTCCTCCGCCCTTTTATCCATTCCCGGAGGTGGTATTCCACCATCATCGTTGTCAATTTTGTCACCAACTTCGACAGAGTCACTAATATCGACATTATTATTACCCAATGAGTCCTCTGCCCCGACTGAGTCATCAATATCGACCCCGTCATCCGCAGAACCTCTCGATTCTGAAACAACTATCATAAAGAGGTTATGTGCATCCTTGTTATCAACGGTGCAAAAATATATTTCAGGCTAAACGCATAGCAAATCATGTCACGCACAGATTTACCACCTAAGAAAACGCACGGTCTGTCCCACCTCTCATGAGGGCCCACTGTCGCGTCGTGGCGCACGGTCTATCCTACACCACGTGTAAGCCTACCGCCATAATGCGCAGCGTATCTCATTACAAATAACAAGCCTGCTGCCAAAAAAAAACATCTAAACTCACTTGATTTTCTGCTTCTTTCATAAGACTTATCATATCTGGACTCATAATCATCCTCAAGCTCATAATTTATGTGACGACTATAATCAGCGTCCGAGCTATAATCCGTTGAGAAACTACGCGAGCGGCGCCGGCGTCGCTTTGCCAATTTCCTCACTTTCCTGTATAAATCCTCGTTTCGTCCTCCCGGTTACTCCTCTCTCTTTTGGAATGTCTTCCCATTGTCAAATAAAGAAACTTCTCCACTAAACAACACTTTCAACTAAACAAAAATAATCAAAACCGTACTCAAGCGAATACCGAAGATGTGGCGTTGATGCGCACCAAAACGTTTATGACGCGTTGGCTGTGTAGGAGAAGGGAAACACCATGGGCAGAAGTTTTGTAGTTTTGGGCTGAAGATTGTGGCGACACCGTGTGCATAATAGCGGTACTACCGAGTAATCACGAGAACGAGACTCAAATATAAGTTATATTTTTGCAGCTTTAACTTTGAGCATGCCCTCTTCAACGTCTTGTATCAAACTAGACTTCTCTTTTATAGATAGTTTGAAGTATTTGGTCTTCCTGTTTTCCTTTTGAGTTTTACCTAGAATGATCCGTATAATTACAATATGCGATCACTAACAAACATTATTAAAAAATTATTAAAAAATCTACTTTTTATTTAAAACTCAACCACTTTCAACCACTTCGTTAAGAAATCATTTTTTTGCTGAAGATTCATATTTTTAGTTGAAAATTCACCTCTTCAGTTAAGAGTTTAACTATTTTGTTGAAAACTGCTCTTTATTAATTGAAAATTCAACTGCGTGGGAAAAAGTTGAACTACTTTGTTAAAAAATTTTTTTTATGAATGTTTCTCTCTTTGGTTGCAAATTCGACTATTTTGTTGAAACTTGATTTTTTACTGAAAATTCCTATTTTCTGGTTGCAAATTAAATTTTTGTACAGAAAATTCTTCTTTTGGCTTCAAGGTTTTGGAATTAAAAATATTTGTTGAAAATGCGTCTTTTTCGTTTTAAATTTTATTTTGAAAATAATAAATATAATACGAATGTAAATCCAGAAACAATTTTAATTACTTATATTTTTAAAATAAATAGGTTGAAGTTTTTTAAAAACAGACAAATTTTCAACAAAAAAAAAACAGTTAAATTTTGTAACCCAAAAATATAAATTATTAGCCAAAAAATTAATTTTAAACCAAAAAAAATTTGTAATCAAAAAGATGAATTTTGAACTAAAATGATGAATTTTCAAACAAAAAAATAAATTTTTTACAAAGCAGTTCAATTTTCAAACAAATAGTGGGATTTTTAACCAAACAAAAATGAATTCTCAACAAAAAATGAATTAGTTAATATTTCAACTAAACAACATTTTTATTTTATATCAAAAAGAGTTAAATTCATTCAAAAGGGAGAAATTTCCAACAAAACAGTTGAATTTTTAAGCAAAACAGAATAATTTTCAACAGAAAAACTTGTAGTTTTGATTAAAAAATAAATAAAATTTCTACAAGGAAAAAAATATGCAACAAAGTTATAATTTGAGCGGAAGATAATTTTTCATACAAAATAAAAATTTCAAATAAATATCGATTCTATAAGTTTATTTGTTCTTAAGGTTATATTATATTATATTATTAATGTCTGTAATCTCTTCGCAACTTCTTAAATTCCAAAATTTCTTTTAAACTGTTTCAAATTATTCCTAAAAATTTGTTAAAATCTTTCAACACTGAAAAAATTGCTCTCCAGTCTTCCAGATATTTCTTGATAATTTTCAAAATCTTCGAAATATTTGAAAATATTCTTAATTATCCTGATGCAATTAATTTTTCAGAAATAAAATAATCTTAAACTTTTCTAAAATCTGCTAAAGTCTTCAAAAATCTACATTTTATTTTCAATTTTTTAATGTTTTTGAATTTTTTATCATTTTTCAAATGTTTTCAAAACTTCCATAAATATATATATTAAAATGATTCAAATTTTTCAGAATCTCTTTCAAAACAATTGAATTCGCAACCAAAAGGGATTAATTTTCAACAACATTTTTGAATTTCAACAAATCAATAAATCTTCAAACAAATAATTAGTTGAATAAATAATCATTTTCATAATAATTTCTAGACTACAGAATAATAGTTTTAAAAAATATTGAAGTTCATTTTTACTACTCTACAAATATTGTCCTAAAAAACTACAAATTTAGTTGAAAAAATTAATTTAATTTTCCACTCATAAAGATATTATTTTCAGTTAAACGAACTCGTAGTATCAAACAAATAATTCTTTCAATTCAGGGAAGTAAAGAAACGTCATTTAAAATCAAATCAATGTTTTTTTTTTTTTTAATTTACTTTTTACTTTGAATCTAAAATTCATCAAACCAAGTCTTAAGCCTGGCAAATAAAACACTAATGAGAAAGAATACGTTTCATACACATGTTTTTTATTAACGATGAATAAACATTAAATTGATTTTTTTTTTCAAGAATTATACTTTTTGGGTAAAAAAAATTCATCTTTTAGTTTGAAAATTAATTGCAATGCTTGAAAATCAAACTATAAATTTTTTTGAATTTGTGCTTTTCTGTTAAAAAGTCTTCATTTTTTCTAATTAGAGAAACTTTTCTTTAACTGAGAGCCAATGAATATTTTTTGTTGAAAATGCATCGTTTTGTGTTGAAAATTAGTTGTTTTTTTTTAATAGAAAATTCATCTTTTCAATTTTAGAAAATTAATCTTTCCGGAGAAAAATACATTCTCTTTGTTTGAGAATTCATCCTTTTGGATGCAATTATCACTAGTTTGTTGAAAATTTAACATTTTTATTTCAAATGATGGGTATTTGAAGAATTTAAATTTTGTTTATAAATAGGCATATATTTTTTAGTTGAAAATTCATGTATTGATATGGAAGTTGTATTATTGGGTAGAGAAAATATATCTTTTTGGTTAAAAATTCAACTATTTTGATAAAAAATCTTTTTCTTTTTCTAAAAAATTCACCATTTCAATTGAAAATTAATTTCTTTGCTTAAAAAGTTAATTCTTTGTTTGAAAATTCGCTTTTTTTGTTGAGAATTAATGTTTGTAACTCAAAGTGTAACTATTCCATTTTTGGTTAAAAATGTCTCCTCTTCCAATCGAAATTCATGTATTTTGATCCAAATTCATTTTTTTTGGTACAAAATACAACTTCTTGGTTCAAATTATATCTCTTCAGTTGAAAATTCAACTATTTTGTTAGAATGCAGCAAATGGTGTTGAAAACTATGTTTTTCAAAGATATTCTTTATTTTATAATTTATTTATTATCAAAACAATTTTTTAATTGTTTACATCCGTGAAATTTTTCATTCGGGAATTTTTTCTTTGTAATATTTTCTTTTTCGGGAATTTTCCAATTGATAAATTATCAATTAAAAAATGATTAATATGATAAGCTCCTTACTTTTGGGTGGGATTTGTTGGAAGAAGTAAGAAGGATAATAGAGTTTTTTCTACTAGGAGAAAGTGAGAAGGAGTTATCTCATGGGATAATAAGAGACAGGAGTGGTAGGGGAACCATAGGAGGGAGTGAGAGGAAATGTTGACATTTTTTTTTATAGAGGAGGGATGTATGGTGGATAGATTTCGAGGGAGGTGAAATAAGGGTGTGAGGTGTCTATCTCATAAAATAGAGAGAGATAGCAGGTTGGAAGGGTGATCTGGAGAGTATAGGGGAGGGAGTGAGAGGGTGAATGTCGAGGGAGGTGGAAAGGGGAAGTGATGTGTCTATCTCGTAAGATAGAGAAAGATAGCGAGTGTTTTTGATATCGATTTTCTCCTGGAAAGAATTTAATTAGCGTAGATTCAATTCGTTCGTAAGTGGGAAAGGGATGAAGTTAGTCAGTGTGTCGGCTGAAATGGCTGGTATGTCAGCTGTCTCAGCGGAAACGGGCAGGCTGGTATGCCAGCTATCCCGTGAGCGGAGGAAAGAGGGGGGGGGGGAAGTTAAATAATAAGAGAAAGAATTGTATTTCGGTTAAGTTTTTATTTGTGTTGCTTATTTTACCATCATTTTACAGATCGTTGGAGTTCTTTATTGTAAAGTAGTAGGTTCGTCCTCACAAGAGGGTGATGGCGATGCGTCGTCAATTTGCCTCTGGCTGGCTTCCAGCTGGAGGATTTTGGCGGTCGAGAGAGAGTTCTGTATTATATGATTTCGTGTTCTTGTTGGTCACGGCAATGGCTTGAACGTGAAAACCTATGGCTGGCTTCCAGCTGTAGGGTTTAAGTGAAAGGGCTCTGGCTACCAGCTCTTAAACACTTCTGCCGTTCTGGGCCCGTGCGCGCCCTTTTAACGGGGAGGCTGCGTAGGTGTTGCGTGGGAGTCGAGCGGAGAGGGTAGAAAATCGATGGAGGGAGATGCGCGCGTCGAGTTTCGCGGGCGCTCTACTCGCGACTCTCACCACCACTCGCCCTGCCGGCTTGCTGACGTCACAGCTGGCGTCACTTCGCGGAGTACCTATTTCTCTCTCTTACTCGCAGGTCTAATTACTAGTTATTATTATTTTAATAAAGTTGCCTACTGAATGAATAAACTTCGTCTGCGAGAGTGTTTTAAATCTACCAATAAAAGAGTCTCGCTCTATGCGAGCCGCGTATAACAAACAGTATAAAATACTGTTATTTGATATGCATATTTTTTATTTCATGTACTTTTTTCTTTTTATTATTTATTTATTTCATTAGCAAAAATATTCAATATGGAAACCGTTTGTTTTCTATTCTCTTAAAATTCAAGGTAATTCATATTCGTCAATAAGAAATTTTTTTGAACGAACAAAACATATTTTAAATAAACATATTCTTATATAACAAGGGTGAAATTATTTATTATCGTCTTTTAATTCCTCTAATCTTTTCTTAATTTTCAATAAGTTAAATATAAATTTATTCAATAATGGCAATCACAAACATTATAATAATGATATATTATATAATAAATTTAATTAATATGTCAATATAATAATAAATTAAATTAAATTGAAATATTTCAATTCTTTCAAACTTTGATCTTAGATCTGCAAGGGAATAATTAATATGTCTTGTAAAAGAGAAAATTTAATTTCTCTTTTATGAAAACTGAAATTTGGCTGATATTACGATAATCTTGTAGAGCTTTTGAAATGGGACCTTTTTCTTCTCTTAACTTTTTTTCATACCGTGCGTTGTTCGGATTAAAATTTTCATTTTCGTTTTTTCTTTTTTTTTTTGGAATCTTGAAAATGCTATAACTCTGATAATTTTCTAATATTGGAAAAAGTCGTAAAAATAAATTGTTTGAATTTCCAAGGACTACGCATAATCGTAAATAGAATTTTTTTATCTTGAAAAATCATGTTCTCAACAATTTTGAAAATGATCTAACTTTTTCAATTTTTATCAAAAATATCTGGCTAACGAACTCGTCCTTTCCTACATGATGCATACATACATACAATACATTCTCATTAGGGTGAGAATGTTAAAATAATTATTTAAAAAAAAAAGTCAAATACGCCACTGATCTAAAAATAAGTAAAGTATAAAACAACAATTTTTTATCAGTACCTACGTTTATTCATTGTATTGAATAGTGAAATTTAATAATAAAATAAATTGACATCTCGAATTTGTAAACAATATTTTGGAAATAACATCAGTTAGCATATTCGATATTGATAAGTTTATATGTTATGAAATATTAAACAATAATTTATATCTGCTCTGAATTCACCCACCCCAAAAATTCGGGGGCGAGGGAGGAAGTAAGGTCAAATGAATTAGTTTTTTAAGTTATTCAACTTTCCTAACACAAAGCATGAATTGTAAACATGTTATCTTGATGGAGGTGATATGTGTAGTCTGTTTAAAAGTTTCACCTTCGCCTTCTTATTCTTTCAATCCATCTTCAACAAATTTTCCAAAATTCGTAGAATATTTTTTCTAGCCTTAAAAATAACATGATGACCATATAATTGATTTAAAATTGCATTTTCTATTGGAATTAAATACAATTTTAAAATTGAAAATTAAATTTTAATCAAAGACGGAAAAGAAAAGCATCCAGTTATACTTGTTTTGAAATTAGAAAAAAAACAATTACAATTTTGTCGACAGTTCGAACAAAGGTTAAACTGGACATTTTTAACATATGGAAAAATAGAGGAAACATTAACTACATCTCTATTATTTAAAATTTTTTAAATAAATTTTTCTGTGACTAAAATCGCTGAAACATTTTTTTGAAGAGAATATTTTAAAGCAAATAATATAATTGAAAATTCTTCACTTATTATCTGAATTTGATATAATAAAGTAGTAAAGAAGTTCTTCCCAGAAAAATGGCATGATTTATTAATATTCAACCATCTCTAAAAATTTGGTCAGACGTGGCAGCGAGAAGAAATTAAATAACAAAAAATATTGTTGGAATAATTATTTCTCTTCAGAATCAAACTTTCATCGTAAAAATCGATAATATCATTTGAATTATTTTGAAAATTCAATGTACCAACTCAGAATCATAATTTTTCTGGAAAATTCCTTTCATCGAGCATAATTAGAATGATAGAAGCAAAATTTAGATCAACATTCATTTTAAAAAGTTTTCTAGGAATTCTTTAAAATCTTTTGAAATTTCTGATCTTGTATTTCATTATTTACTGGAGCAGTGTTACCACATTTTTTATCTGCTGTCCTCCAGATTATTATGTACAGAAATGGACCTTGGAAAAATTAAGCCTTGGCTACATAAAAATCTTATTCGATAAGTGAAAACATTCAACGAAATATTTTGTTATTACAAATCGTTCTGTAAGACGCGTTTTAAGTTAAATATTTATACTTCTCCACGCAGATCGAACGTGAAAGATGACAAACAATTTTAGAATGTACCTACTATATACATTGTTAGATGACTAACATGAAAATTTTCCATTCCCTCACCCTCGAATTCCATTCGATGAGAATCGTAATATTTACTTACATTTAATGAAAAGATTTGAAATTTCTAATGAAAATCTGGACTAATCACGATCTATTTAAATCATAGAAGCAGAGGTAGCTTTTTTTGAAGGAAAAAAAAATATTTCAGAAATTGCAATGACATTTTAAATATTTTCAAACTTATTTTTAAAATCATTTCCCCTAAATTGAAAGATCATAGTTCAGGAAAAATTAGATTCGGCTCATTTAGAAGCAAATATATACAAACTAATAAAATCTTACTTTAAACTGGAAGTTAGTCAAATACAGGATAGGTTTACTTGAAACATGTTTAAGATTTTGTTTGATATCTTTTTTAATTCAATTAATTAGTGTATTGTCTGCAAAGGAAACAGTTTGATACAAAAGTTGTTGAGACTACATTATATTCTTCTTTATTTTTATGACACCATAAAATTGTATTAAAAAAAAAAAATTTCAAGAAAATAATTGCAATAGTTCCGTAAAGAATATCAAAAGCAACGCAAAATAGAAAAATGAAGAGACCTTTTTCTATAACTTTTATAGAGAAACAATGTTGTTTCTTCAACTGTTTTCTTATGTGGTGTCTCCTTGGCAAAAAATGTGAATTTTTTTTTCAGACAAAAGAAATCTCTTTAAGTAAATTGACTTTATATATTTACAGAACCGAATCCTGAGGCCTGAGGCCTTTGAAATCATTTGAAATACCCTAAATACTTTGTTAGTTGACAAATATCAAAATTTTCATACCATCACGATTGAATTTTATTCGATGAGGATTCTTGAGGATATGACGATATTTATCAATTATATTTAATAAATAGGTTTCAAATTCATCCTAAAAAGCTGGCTATCCATGATCATGTTTTAAATAATGGGAACAGAGATCATTTTTTCAGATGTATCTAAATTGATTTCAGTAATTGAAATTACCTTTTTAATTGTTTTAAATTTATTTTAAATATATGTAAATAAACATATGTAAAGTTTTTTATATGTAATATTTTTATTATTTTCTTTCAAAAATATGCGAGAAACAAAAAAAATCTCAAAAACTAAAATTGCTCTATAAATATTTAAACTCTGATTTTAAATTAGGAAGAGTAGAACTTTTGAAAATTACCATTTTAACACAACATTTGATTTGTTTGATTTGTCATTGTCAGAAACAAATTTTCTGTATTATTTTGTAATTCGTATATTTTTTTTTTAAATTAGTATTGTTTGTAAATTTCTATTCTTAAATTAATCAAAATGAAAACTTGCTCGTGAAATGAGCATCATATAAATATAAATACAAATAAAGTGGAAACACTCGAGATCGAATTCACAGCTAGTTTAAGTAATCCCTGTTCCAAAGCAGAATGTTAATTCTTTTAAAAAATTCCACGTTTCAAATTAAAATTGTTATTAATTTTGAAAATTTTTTGTTATAACTCACAAATATAATTTTGTTTATTCAAATTCCCTGTTGTAAGTCAGAATTATAATTCTCGTCGAAAATTTCCTGTTTAAAATTAAAATGATAATTTGTTTTCAAAAATCTCCCGTTCAGAAAAGAAATTATTGTAATTCTTTGAAAAAATTAATTGTTTAAGATCTGAATTTATAATTGTTTTTTTGAGAATTCCATACTCTAAACCAGAATGAGAATTCTTTCCGAAAATTTAACATTCCAAGTTTAAATTTTTACTCTTTTGGAAAATTTCTTGTTTCCATTCACATTTATAATTGTTTTTTAAAATTATAATTCTTTTCGAAAATTTGCTCTGCGAAGTCAGACTTATAATTATCTTGAAAAGTGCCTTATTTTACATCTGAATTATAATTTTTCTCGAAGATTTTCTCTTGTAATTAAAAATTATAGTTATTTTGTAAAAATTTCCGGTACCAAATCAGAATTTTAATTCTTTTTTAAAATTTCCTGTTCCTAATCAGAATGATCATTCCTTTAAAAATCGCCCATTCAGGGATAAGATTATTGTAATTTATTCGAAACAGTCCTTGTTTCAGATCTGAATTACATATAATTGCTTTTTGAAAATTCTTGGTTCTAGAACAAATCATAATTCTTTTAGAAAATTCCTTGCTCTTATTCAAAATTGTAATTCTTTCGGCATATTTGTTATTTCAGATCTCAATTAAATTTTTTTTTGCAAAAATTCCCTGTTCTAAGCTGAAATCAGAGTTCTTTTCGAAAATTCCACGTTCAAAGTTTAAATTGTTAGTTTTTTGAAAAACGTCTTGTTCCCACTCACAATTATGCATTTTTTTTTCAAAAAATTCCCTATTTCAAGTCAGAATTATAATTCATCTCAAAAATTTCCTCTTCCAAGTAAAAATCATAATTCTTTTGGAAAATTAATTATTTCATTTCTGAACTATATTTTGTTTAAATACCCTACTCGAAATCACAATTATAATTTTTCTCGAAAATTTTCTCTTGCAATTCAGAATTATATTTATTTTGGAAAATTCCTCGTTGCCTAGCTAAGAAAGATCCATTTTTGCATTTTGTTAAAAATTTGTCTTCTTTGATAGAAAATTAATCTTCTTTGTTAAAAATTTATCTTTGTGGTTGCAAATTCAACCTCGGGTTGAATGTTGAACTCTTTTGTGAAGGAATTATTTTTTGTTAAAAATTGATTTTTTTTTCTTAAAGTTCAAATATTTTTTTCCTTATTTTTTGGTTAAATTCAACTGCTTTTCATTTTATTTCAAATAACGAAAAACTTAATACACAAAAATTTGTACATCCAAGAAAGATATATAAATTTATTATTAATCATTTTTTATGGAACGCATAGTTTTTGTTTTAATCGTAATAAATAAAATTAAAAATTAAAAAGTTACATTTTTGGACAAGCGACGCAAGTTTTGAAAAAAATAAATAGATACAAGTTACTCCACCAAAAAATCTGCCCGCTGCCAAAAGAGATTTAACAAATGAGAATTCACAATTTAAAAGGTCTGTGCACAAATGTGGGAAAAGTACAAAGCAAAATTTTTTAATTTGTATATTTCAAAATCGAAAGACTTGATGAAACCAAAAAAATTATCGGTGCTGATAGAACATTAACTTTAAGTTTTGAAGATTTCAAAATATGTCGAAAAAGAATCTGGAAAATTTTGGCATAATTTTTTTAATCTTGCACAATTTTAAAAAATTATAGGAAAAATGAATGGTGTCAACAGATATTTAGAAGTTTTGGAAAAATTGAAAAGTAATTGATATCCTGTGAATCTTGAAAGCTTTTAAGAGTATGAAAAAATTTCTTAAGATTGTTAGCAGAATTTTAAATTATTTTTTATTTTTTTAAATTAATTCTCAGAGAATATTGAAAAATATATAAGATTTGAAAAGATTTCGAAATTTGTCAAAAAAGCATTTGAGAGATTCTATGGCATATCAATTTCGGTAAAAAAAATTAAAAACGAGGAGTTCTCCCAAAAAATCGTTTAAGTACATTTTGTAGGACTTTTTGAAAGCTGCGATTCATTTTTGAATTTTTTTCCGTATCTCACGTCGATCGGTTCAAAATTTGAATTTTGTATTTTTCCATAGTATTTTAAATAAATAAAACCACAATCAAAAGTACTATCTATAAATAGTTTGACCAAATTGTGTAGGTCTGTTTGAAAGCTGCAATTCATCGATGAAACATTTTTCCACATCTCACGTCATTTGGCTCAAAATTTGAATTTTCTATTTTTGTATTGTATTTTTGATGAATGAAATCGAAATGAAACGTCCTATCAAACAATGATTCGGGAAAATATTATAGGAATTTTTCAAAGGTTGTGTATACAAAGCTGGTACCGACGGAAAAAAATGTCGTTGACATAGGTTTTTCTATAAACGGAAATGAACAATATTCCAGAAAAAAAACCTTAAATTTTTAATTCTATTAATTTATTTCCAACGAAGTAATTCAATTTTCAACCTGGAAAGATGAATTCTCAACAAAAAGTGTAATAGTTTAAAATATGAATTTTCAACAAAAAAATTAATTTTCAACAAAATGGTTGAATTTTTAATCAAAGTAATAAACCTTTATTAAAAAAAAAACAATTTTGCAACAAAGTGGTTCAAAATTTCCCAAGAAAAAAAATTTTGTTTCTTTGCACAAAAATAAAAAAGATAAGGGTAAGGGTGGGTAAGGTTGGATAAGGGTGCTGTGTGAGCACCGAAACGTTGGTAAATATTGTGCATGCTTTCACATTGTGATTTGATAATAATAAAAATAAAAAAGACGAAAGAAATAAAAATAAAAAAATAAAAAAAAGAGAAGGAAGGGGATGTGGTTGGTTGCCTTCTCATTTTTCTCTCCTCTTTTTTATTTTTGTGCAAAGAAACAAAATTTTTTTTGTTCTTAGGAATTGCAATAGGAGCATTTTGTGGTGTTTGTCCAAATCTGATCGTTGAATTCTTGTTTTGTTTTGAGGAATTCTATACATTAACTTGATTATTGGACGTTAAATGGGATTTTGAATTTGATTTTCATCTAATTTAAGATTCTTAAATTTCAGAATATGAGTTTTAAAGAAGTAAATTTTTCACGAGCATACTTAAATTTTCAACCCAAACAGACGATTTTTCAACGAAACATTTGAAATTTCAACAGAAAAGGATGACTTTTCAACAAAATCGTTAAATTTGCAAACATCTAATGAAATTTATAAGATAAACTTCATTTTAAAAATTCCCAAATTTTTTCCCTAACCAATATTTCACTTTCCTGATAAAAAGTATCTCGTGGATTGGCTGTGAAATCAAATAATAAATCATACCTACTTTGCACTCAAACACTCATGGAAATTCGATGTAGGGAGGAGCATGGTAAAATAAATTAGGTGAATAAGTGATTCTAATTTATCATGATGAAGCAATAAATTGTAAATATGTTATCTGGTGGAGGCGACGCATGTAATCTGTTTGCCAGTTTCACATTATTTTAGCCTACTTGTTGTTCCAATGTAGTTGAGAATTTTGCAAGATCATGTTCTTTCATCAAATTTTTCTGTTTTTCACGTCTCTTTTCCTCATTACTTTTTTTAGTTAATATTTACAGCCGAAATAAATAAATCTATTTTCATGAACATAGAAGCCACTGCATTCTGAAATGGAATCGATCAACAATTGCACATTTTTTAATAAGACCAATTTTAAATTTGAAGCATTTTAAGTAAAATAATCTTAATCTGACGAACGCTAGAATTAGATATTTGAAAAACTAAAAAATGGAAATGTCAAAATTATTTCTCTTATGTTAGCGAGAATGGTATTAACTTTTGTGTTTACACACAACGTCGTCTTTAATTATTCCGAAGGTTCCATGGATGAGAAATATAGCAAATATGGAAAACTTTGAGATCTGAAATCAACAATCTTTCTCGCTTCGCCTTATTTATTTTGGAGAACAAATAAAGCTCGTTACTGGGTGGATGTCGTAAAAATGAGTATATATAGCAGCCGTTTATCAAGTCACTCTTTAAAGGCAATTCTGGAAATTAGTTTCCTTATTTCTTTGTTTGTCATTGTGATTATCTGAAAAATGAAGGGTTCTGCTGCTATTTTACTTCTAACATTTGTTAGCTTCGTTGTGCTAGTAAGATCTAGTAAGTATAATATAATATTATAATTATATTTTATCTTTATTGAAAGCATCCAATTTGAATTGTTCAGTCTGAATAAGGTTTCCAAACATAAAAATTCTCATCATTGCACAATAAAGAGAATTGCAGAAGTATTGTTCAATTGTACACGCTATAAAATGAAATGAAACTAAATTAATTGGTAGCTTTCTAATTTAAATACGTTTTATTTCAAATACTTCAAAATTCAACATTATCAATTACACAATTGAAATTTAGAAGCCTATAGTCTGAAAAAATTTTACTTTTCAGCATACTAAGTTGAAAATTTTTTATTTAAAAAAATTCCAAGATTCACAAAATCGAGTAATTTTGAATATCAATTCATTAAAATTTGTTGCTATATATTATCAAATCAGATCAACTGAACAATTCCACATTGAATGCTCATGTGAAGCATATAAGTCAAGTGGCAAAGCATTGTACTATATTATAATTGAAAGTTAATAATAGCACTGGTCAACAGAATACGGTCAATGCATTCATAAAAAAGAAAGATTTTTTATATATCAGGTACATCAGGTTTCTGAGATTTTTTGTGTCGAATATTTTTTTTAATCACCTGTCCGCTATAAAATGTGTATAGAAAATATTTTTTTAGAAAAATAAATACCCTATACTCAAATTTCTTGAATTTTTTACGGTGACTTGAACTCGTGTTATAAGTCTGCAAAGTTACGGCAAAATACAAAATTCACAAAATGTGATCTTTGAAATCTTTTCTTTATTTCAATCTAACAGAACTTGAAAAATCGAAACGGGTTCCCGAGAGATCATTAAAAATGTGCAAGCGTATTTGCCTCGAGTTTCATTCTAAGCAGCGAGGCCGGCCGATAGCGGTTTCCACTATCAATTATATCTGTTTCAGAAGATCAATAATAATAAAGTTTTAATACATTTGGTGCAAAATACTATACGCTTTAATATAATTTTTTCCCAACTGTCGTAATTGATGATAAACACCCAAAAGAAACTTTTTGCCTTCAACATTGAACAATCATCTTAATTAACATAATTTTTGCACTATTTGATGTTGTAGTCATAAATGCATATACTAAATGTACACTCACTCGTTCACAGTAAGCAGATATTTCTAAAATCGACGGTTTTTTATTTCTCGCTGCTGCACATTAATCGCTTTTCCCTTATCTTGAGAATCAGTTAAGTGAGCGAAAAAATAAAGTGCTCATTGGAGGCTTATTTAAAAATGCATCAAAAAACTAATTTAGAAAATAATGTTTCCATCTCATGAATACATGTCATTATTGCTGACCAGTGATTGATTAAAATAGTTGAGTGCTCAAGTTACTAGTGTACAAAAACTTAATAAATGTATATTTTTCCCTTACAAAATTAGATAACCCGGTAGGCTCCATTGAGTTGACAACATCGGACGGCTCTATTTTGGGTACACAGCTTATAGAGTACGGACCTGCACCATATTGGCTGAGACCTCATGACCGTGAAAAAAAAGTTTTTAAAAACTACTGGCTTCATATAAAAATAATAGCTGGCGAAAATTATATGGAAAAAGGTTACAAATGGGAGGTCCTAGGTGCGCCTACCTCTGCTAAGCATGATGGGCATTATCCAATTTCAGCTACGATACGTGTAGAGAACTTGATGTTTCGAACAGACAATGGTTTTGTTAATTACGAGTTCAATAATCCATCTAGCTATCCTCCTGTGACACAGAATGGCCGCATTTACATCACAGTGAAAGGAACTGAACTTGTAATGACTGCTGAGCTCAAATTTGTCCAAGTACATGATGCTGAGGATGAATCACGTGAATTGTATTCCGGCCCGTCGAATCGACCTAGCTGGGAGTTTCGGCGTCACACCACCGGTAAATAAGACGATGCCGTCAATGCCTCCGCACTATCCGCAGACTTCAAGGAGGCAAAAATACACTGAAGAAAACTCGAGCTGCGTTTGTTTAAAATTTGATTGCGTATGAGCAAATAAAAGTTACCAGTGTAGTGTGATAGTGAAGCAGCGGTGCATACGAGTTCCGTCCCGAGGTCGAAATGCGAGATGATACGCTGTTTCGTTATTAGACGAAATTAATAATTATGACCACCAAGCGGAATTCGCTAAGAGATCGACAGACCCAACACGCAATTCGAGTGTTTTTCTGGTCGCTGGACGGAACTCGTGTGACCGCGAATTAGTTATTTTTTGTTTTCTATCGAGTGTTTTTTGAAATATTATTCTTAATTAGTTCAAGTCAATACATAATTCTGTTTTAAAGTTCCAATTAATTTTAGAAGAACTGCGGTATGCTTAAGTAACTGTTTTCATATAAAACAAAGAATTGAACTGTTCACAATTATCCATGAAATTATATGAATTTACTGTAATTATAAATATGTAAGACTCCTCTCGGAGGTTTTTTGATGACATTGTTTTTCCCTGCCGGGTTGATCTGAAGCAATGCCATAACGAAATTTGGTAATGTGAATGCGCAGGCAAATGCGGGAGTCTCTTCGCCTATTCTTTCAATAAACTTAAATTACTTAATTCAAGTGACTCATTAATGTTGACCTGCCCACTGTGCACTCTAATTCTTAGTATTCGATCAAAATTTGTTTGGATTTCGAAACATACACAAATGAATTACTCAAATAACATCATAAATTTGGAATGTAAAATTAAAATATTACCAGGTGGAAATTCACGACTGGTCCAGTACAGACTGCCAGTCGTGGCAGTCGTGGCACGAATCGCCTTCTTTGGGGCGACAAGACTGATGATAACAAACAAAAAATAAAAAGGAGGTCATTGTTGTTTTGGAAAGCAGGGAACACCATTTTGTATCTAAGAAATCCAAGAATAAATTTTTTCATTCAAAACATTTTTTCTATACAAAAGCAGATAATATAGATAATTCTTTTTTTTTGTTATTAATAAACAGTAAATACAATTCAATGATATTATCATAATTAAACAAATATTTACCGAGGCAGGGCAGTGGGTAAAATTTTTTGGGGGTATAACCGACTGCAGCGGCTTCTATTATCTATTATCTATGATCTTCAATATCAATAAAAAAAATTGTCTTATACAGGTCCAAATTCACCTTCATAATCACGTTATATTTACTCGTGTCATTGTTCCAGATTTGAAAAGTATGATTTGATCTTAATTTTCTGAATTACAAAAATTTCCAGGAATAATTTTCTAGACTTGACAATGAGTAGAGTACAAGATTTTAAAACGCCAGCATGAAAAGTTTGGAACGGTTTTTAGTTGAACTTCGTAGAATTAGTTCCTGCATCTGCACAGATGATAAGAAAAAATTATATAATTTCTTTTCATATGAAAAGTAGTATCATGCCACAATATATTGTCTTTCAAAAACAATTATTACAAACAATTACACTTATATGGCTGTTTTGAATGAAGAAAATGTGCTTTTCTTTAGTCATTTATTTTCATCTGAAGACTAATATCCTAAAACAAGGAATTGTCCTTTAACAACATAATTATATCAGTGTTTTCAAAAATTATTATAAACAAACTCACAAATTCAAATTCTCTAACATAAAAGCTTCTTTTTCTCTGCGAAATCAGTTATTCTTTTCTTAAGAATTATATTTTGCCGACCAAAGGTACCTTTTTGAACAGAAATATATTTTAGAGAAAATTTGAAAAGTAATTACCATAAGGGTAATTTAATGTTATTTTTCACAATTGAAACTAAAACTACGCCTCTCATAATAAAATGATTAATAACAAATTTCTAGATCTTTTTAGGGTGAACAACGTTTGTCGATTAATTTTGTTTTCGTATCTTGCGTCTTTTTTCAAAAATTTAATTTTTTCATTCTTCATGTTATTTTTCACAATTAAAACAAAAACTACGTATCCTATCAAGAAACGATTGTTAACAAATTTGTAGCTTTTTTTGGGTGAATAACTTTTGTGTATTTATTTTTTTCGTAGCTTGTGTCGTACGTCTAAAAATTTAATTTCTTTATTTTTAATGTTGTTTTTAATGAATAATATTTTTTCGCATCTTGCATAGGTTGACCGCAAAAGGATTTTTTTTGTAATTATTTTTTGTGCGATCAAAGTTTGAATTTTCGAATTTTCAGAAAATTCAAAAAGTTTTTTTAGCTCAAAATTTTCATTTTCGTTTGTTTTTTTGAATCTTGATAATTCCAGAATAGCTGGCTAACGAACTTGACCTTCAGTTTCCGATTCTAAAAGAGTGTACCGAAATCTAATTTGAAAGAATAGTTCGTTTCAAAATTATCGTGCTCACAGGCGGACATACAGACATACAGACAGAAACATTTTACACAAATCTAATACTTTCCTTATGCAAAAAGGGTAAATTTTCACCAAAAAATTATATAGGTATGCTCCAAATCATGTGGATTTTTTTTTAAATTTAAATAATGTTTTGAAATGTTTTCAAATCTTTCAATATTCTCATTGAACTAATTGTTTACCAACTAAAAAATCATTTTATATTTTCCTATTAATCTGAGAGAATTTCCATTCTCTCAAATCCCTCCACAGTTCTTAAAAATCTTCCGCATTTTATTCGAAACTTTTAAAAATCTATATTTTCTTTCAATTTTTTGAAATATTAACAAATTTTTAACAATTTAAAAAATTTTTTTAAAACTTTAATATATCTTTTTAAAATGATTCAAATTTTTTTAAAAGCTTTTTAAAATCTTTCAAAACTGAAAAAATTGCCTTAAAATCTTGGATATTCTTTTTTGAAAATTTGAAAAATCCTTTAAAATTTTTCGAAACATTTTTAAATATTCTTTTATACACTCCAAGTGTGGGCTCACCACACCCACGATGTGCCAACAGCACGCAGTATTCTCGAATGGTCACCCATACAAGTACTATCCGCGCCCAACGCTGCTTAACTGCAGTGATCGGACGAGAACTGGTATAAATGGTATACATTTTTGACCAAAAAATTAATTTTAAACCAAAAAAAATTTGTAATCAAAAAGATGAATTTTGAACTGAAATGATGAATGTTCAAACAAAAAAAATTAATTTTTTACAAAGCAGTTCAATTTTTAAACAAATAGTGGAATTCTTAACAAAAAAAAAATGAATTCTCAACGAAAAATGAATTAGTTAATATTTCAACTAGAAAACATTTTTATTTCATATCGAAAAGAGTTGAATTCATTTAAAAGGGAGGAATTTCCCACAAAACAGTTGAATTTTTAAGCAAAACAGAATAATTTTCAATATTGGCATATATTAGCATATATAAGGCGCCGCCTCTCTGAGGAGTTTAGTTCTCGACCTGTACTCATAAACGCAAATAAGGCGCTCGAAGTCAGAGATTGACTTTGAGCTTACACAAAAAAGTTCATTAAGCATTTTTACGCTTGACATTTTGGCGATCCTGTCAGGATTGCTCTTTCGACTTCTGTATCCACGGATACCATAGAGAAATCCTATAAAAGCAATTCTTGTGACGAATCCTGGAAAGGAATTCTACGGAATTCATTTAAGACGAGAAGGGTAAGAATTTTACGAAATTCACTTGAACTCCGGATCTACCTACGGGTGACCCGACAACCTGAAGAGTAGGAAAACTGAGGTTAAAAATAGTTGGTGAATTGAGTAGCCGCTATAAAACGTAAAACCACTGTTTTTCCGAAATTAAAAAATTGAACGAGGCCCGCAATCAGGCGGAAGACGCATCTGCGTAACAAAGCTTGGAAGACCGACGACCAGTCAACGGCCAACGCCCAAATCCAGGTTAACAACAAGGAACTCCACGGACTCCCAGCTGCCAACCAGAAAGGATCAAGCCATCCATCGAATTTAGGAAAAGTAAGCATTTAAATAAAAAACAAATCGTATTGAATTGCAAGGAGAATAATTCCTCCTTGCTGTCTGAGGAAGGAGATTAACGTGAAATCAAAGTTAATTTAACGTTAGGCGAGGCGAAGTTTTGCAATTCCGGTAAGTTATACTCCTGGTGCTCCAGAGCACTGCCTTTCCTCAACAATAATAGAAACCATTACTTTGGAATCAGAGAAATTGTAGTAGACGATATCCTTGCATTCCACTGTTTTAAAAGACTATACATCGAAAGCAAACGATAAGCTCGCCTATCAGATAACAGGAGCGAGACCGATATTTTACGCTGGCAAACGCAAAGTATCGAGATAACAACGGTGTAACTTACGCGACTGACGATACTGACGAGACTTCTGATTCATCACACGATCTGATTTCGTTATTCCTTACGGCAATGACCTCCCCCAACAACACTCAACCCACATCGAGAGCACAATCTCCAACGCACACAGCACCGGATTCTTTATTAACTCTGGATCCCATTCAGCAATTGCGATTGGAAATGCAAGCGTTAAGACACGAGAATTCCAGAATGAAGGAAGAACTCGCCACACTTAACGATGAAAATTACAACAGGAGACGGGAAATTGAACAAGTTGCAACAAATACAGCACTTATAACGGACGACGATTCGAATCCTAACGCTCAAAAAACTGAAGTCCTTAGACGAGGAATAAGACAACAACTTCCACGATCCACCGAGCTTCCGATATTAGAAATCAGACAGCAAATCTCTCAGCAAACTACACTGACGAATCCACCACTACCAAGACGTATGTCAACGGAACGACCCAATGAGCTGCCCACTAGAACAGCCCCTATAATCACTCCCCTAGCACCAGCAAAGGATATGATTAGAACGATTAAAATCCTTCATGGAACTAACGATGCCGGTATCCACGAATGGATAAAAAGCGTAAAAAGAGCTCGTTCACGCTGTGACAATCAAGACTTACTTCTCGATTTTGTAATAGCTGGAAAAATTAGAGACAATGCCGAACAAGCTATAAGGATCAACTCAATAGAAAGTTATGAAGAATTATACTGAGCTTTAGAAACTAAACTCGGAATACAAACCTCAATTGAATTGTGCAGTGCTAAATTGGACGCAATTAGACAGGGAGAAAACACGGTTCAAACGCTTAGCCTTCTTTTCAGAGACGCCTATAAAGACCTTGTGTACGCGGTACAAGCAGAATACACTTCCGGAACGAAAAGGAAAATGGCGCTAGAGATAGAAGAGAACAGCGCGATCAAAAGATTCATAATGAATTTAAGAGACGATATTTCGTCACAGGTTAGAACAATGAAGCCTACCACACTAACAAAATCCCTTCAAGAAGCACTGGAAGCGGAAGTTTGGCAACGAGAAAAAAATAAAGATAGAATACTTAGACAAAGCCAAGCCCCTAGACAACCTACTAAATTCCAACCCCGACCAATAACAACTAGACCTTCAGCAAATACCACACCCCAACAGGCGAGAGTACCAAACTTGAATTTCCCACTAAGCGAGAGATTAAAGATGTCCTGCCACAAGTGCGGAAAACCTGGTCATTTTGCATCCCAATGTTTTTCAGAATCCGAAAATTTTCAACTGGGACAGTTCCAAAAAAAAAACGACTGGATGTAAAAACTATTCAGGAACCCTGGTGTTCCTGAATAGTTTTTATCCAGCAGCATATAAATTACGAGGACCAAGTAGAATATCTAAATTATCCGGAAAATTACAATCAATACATGGAAGAAGAAGAAGAAGCGACGGATCAATATACAAATTATTAGTAGATAGCGGAGCAGCAATCAACATAATTAAGTGAAATCATTTTCAACCCGACCAAGAAACCTTTAAGTTTTATAAAAAATTCTCAATGGGAAACGATCACCACGAAACTACGGAAGCCACTTATCTGCAGTATTTTGGAAAAAACAACTATTCCACATAGTAGAAGAAAACTTCCCATTATTAGAAGATGGAATAATAGGATTGACATTCTTCCACAAATACCCCAGATATGCTATTACAAAAACTGATTTGGTAATCGACAAATGGAAACTACCATTACATTTCGAGGGAGACTATCAACGTACCCAACGAAGAAAATCAAGTAATTTGGGTAGAAGATCAAAAAGAAATTCCTGATGGACTATACACAATATACAATAATAAGGTAGAAATACTATATTATAACTATTCCCAGAAACCCAACAAAATACCAGAGAAAATTAAATTCAGCAGAATTATGTCTATAGGATTAGAGAACGGATAAAAGAAATTGTGACTCAATACTCAGAAGTCTTTATTTTAGATGGAGACCACCTACCCTGTACAAATCTAACTGAACATGAAATAATCCTGAAATCAGGAAAAATTATCAACTTAAGATCCCATAGAAACCCAAGAAACACAAGGAATTCGCACTTAACGAAACAAGTGAATTACTGAAAAAAGGTATAATAAGAGAGTCCCAATCACCTTTCAACTCCCCACTATGGATAGTCCCTAAAAAAGGAGGAAAACTTAGAATGGTAGTAGATTATCGTCAGATTAATAAAGACACCGACCAGGATGCATACCCTCTCCCGGTAATAGACGATATCCTCGACCAGTTAGGAAATGCAAAGTTTTTCTCGCCCTTCGACCTAAGTGCGGGATTCCACCAAATCCCCATGAAGGAAGAGTGCAAAAAATATACAGCATTCTCTACTATACAAGGCCATTTTGAATATAATAGGATGCCATTTGGTCTAAAAAACGCACCCGCTACCTTCCAACGTATGATGGACAATGCGTTCAGAGGACTAATTGGGAAAGAATGCTTCGTTTACATTGACGATATTGTAATATTCGGAAAGACATTAGAAGAACATAACAAAAATTTAGTGACTGTCCTGGAAAGAATAAAACAATTAGGCTTGAAATTAGAACCATCAAAATGCGAGTACCTACGTCCAGAGAACTAGAATACTTATGCCACCTGATCACCGCAGAAGGTGTTAATCCAAACCCTATTAAGATCAAGGCAATCCAGGAATTCAAGCTGCTGAAAACACCTAAAGACGTGCAATCATTCCTAGGATTAGCCGGATATTATAGGAAGTTTATAAAGAACTTTTTATTTATAGCTAGACCACTCAGCAGGCTAACTCATAAGGACACAATTTTTGATTGGACTCCAAAGTGTGAAGAAGCTTTTGAAAAATTAAAAAACGCATTAACAACATCACCAGTATTAAGATTCCCCGATTTTAAAGAAGGATTCACTCTAACAACCGACGCATCGAATCAAGGATTAGGTGCAGGGCTATATCAGGCCGGACATCCTTGCTTATTTATTAGCAGAACCCTTAATAAAGCAGAAGAAAATTACAGCACCTCAGAAAAAGAACTCTTAGTTAGGTATAGTATGGGCAATGAAAAGGTTACGTCAATACTTGCTAGGAAACAAGTTCAAAATTCAAACTGATCACAAAGCACTCATTTGGTTACACAATATGAAAGACCCTAGCTCGCGACTCTTACGATGGCGATTACGGCTAGAGGAATATAAGTACGAAATATAATATGTTAAAGGAAAGGAGAAAAAAGTAGTAGGCTGCTTATCCAGACTATTCCCAATCCATACCAGCGACATTCTACAACAAGCGCTAGACGGAATAGATTTAACTACCGACGATGAGCTATCAGATACAGAAATTTTGGGTACACCAGTTAAACGCCCCACTATCATCAAGGACGAAATACTACAAGAAAAAATTGAAATCCCAGTCAGAAGAATGTCCGATTCAGTAGAGAGTAACGACGATCCCAATAATTCATCTGTATCCGAAAAACCTCAACCAAATGAACTTTACAACAATTTTATGACATGGCGATTGAACCCAACGCAAGGAAAATTAAAAACGAAACCCAACGCAGTCGGAAAACCCAGGAAAGTAATAAACAAAGAAGACATGCCAAAATATAATAAAGAGGATTGGTAACGGAAACTAGGCTGGTTCATCGATGAAACTATCAGCAAAAAACTAACATTCATAAGATTAATATTCGGTGACCCACTATTTACACCAATAGAAAAGGAACTGATACAGGAAATGATGGAATACCTATCTAACGTGTATCCCCACTTAGGATTTCACCTATACTTTAATAATACCCGAGAATTAACAAAAGAAGAAAAAACTAATACCATTGAAGAAGCGCATGCGGAACATCTTGGGGAAAAGAATACAATTGAAAAAGCGAAGAAAATAGGACAATGGATAGGTATGGATGAAGATATTAAAAAGTACGTCAAAACATGCCCCATCTGCACACTCCAAAAAACCACAAGAATCAAGAACCAATCTGAAGGAATTATACCAGACATTCCTCTGAAACCCAATGAAAAAATAGCCCTAGATATATACGGCCCATTACCCGAAACAGTAAAAGGTAACAAATATATTCTGAGCCTACAAGATAGATTAACCCGTTACACGGTGTTAATCCCGATGGCTAACGAGACCACTAGTTCAATAATATAAGGGCTGTTCGATCACTACATCTACATCTCCGGAGCACCCAAAACAGTCCTAACAGACCAGGGACAAAAATTTCTATCAGAAATGATGCAACAGTTTGAAGAAGCATTACAAATCACTCATGAAAAAACAACAGCTTTTCATCCGCACTCCAACGGAAACATCGAAAGAATGCACTCCACCCTAGGGAGCCTAATCAAAACAAGCATCTCAGAAAGAAACAATGAATGGGATGACAATTTGAAATTTATTAACTTTGCAATCAACACAATGAAGAACCAAACAACAGGATTTTCACCCTTTGAACTTATGTTTGGAAAAGAAACTAACATACCATCATCCGTAGCGTGTTCACCAACCCTGACGTATCCGGAACTAGTGAGAAAGTGGAAAAAGAAACACGGAGAAAACCTACGAAGAGCTAGGGAAAGAATAGAAATAGAAACATAAAAAACGAAGAAAAGACTCGACGAAAATATCACTCACAAACACCCCCTATACAATCCAGGAGACACAGTAAAAATCATTAACAATACTAAGTCTAACAAACTAGACCCCTCTTGGAAAGGCCCTTTTGAATTTATTGACTACTTAGACAATAATAATTTACGAATAAGAAATAAGGACAAAATTATCCGAATTCATATCAATCAGACAATGCCCTATTTCACATACGATAATGACACCCCTCTGGACTTTCCTGGTGGCCCTAGCACCGATCATCAGTGCTAACTACACCCTAGAGAGATTCAAGGAAACATCTACATCGAGGAAATCTCTAAAGTACACTTGTTTCATGAAAAGTGGAAAATGGTTATAGCTATCAATATGACACCCACCGAAAATCGGGTTAAAGCCATCCACCCCACCATTACTATGGCCGAACTAGCCTGCAACAAGAAATGCACACCTTATTATGAAGTCCAATTGTTTAGGAGTCGCTACAATAGACTAGCTAGTAAAAACAATATCCTACACAAGTTATTAGGCAAACAACGTCAAAAAAGAGGTTTAGCGAATTTTGTGGGTGATATATCCAAAACTCTGTTCGGAACATTGAGCGAATCCGACATGAAACAAATTAACACCAAATTTGACACAATTAATACAGATAACAAAAACATAGCTATCATCCTGTCAAATCACAAAAAAATACTTAAATTAATCTTAGACTCCTCGTCAACGGACCATGAATGAATAGCTGCCAAAGAGAATACCGACAGACAGTTTATAAGAAACATCACCTTCGGACTGAATGCTGCAAATGGTTATATTATAGAACCCTCAAAATTATTAGACTTAGACATAAGTTGCGAAGATTCACTTAAAACAGAAAAAAATTCGGAACCCCAAAAACATACATGATTTGGATGCAAAGTGTACAACAGCTACGATACCCTAGAATTAGAAAAATCATATGGAACTCATATGACGCAATGGCTAAATGTAGCATACGAGATAAATTTTGAACAAAGAGACATTGACAGGTTAGAACAAAAATTAGTACAACTTCCAAAACAAATATCACACGAAGAACTTAAGCAAGCCAGAATTAGCCTAGACGACACCGAAAATATCCTGCATACTATTGCCACCCACAGAAGGCTCAGTACTTGGAAAGAAACTAGTTTAGAATGTTTACAATATTTAGGTTACGCGGCTTTAGCACTAGGAACTCTGTATACTTCAGTTAAATTAGGCATCCTCGATTGCATAAAGGGATGTATGTATACCATTAAGCCATTTCCCTTTCGGGGTAGGCGTGACACTACCCGATTCGGGTAGTGTTTCTAGGTTGATAACTTGTAGTAAATAACTACAAGTGTGGGTTCACCACACCCACGATGTGCCAACAGCACTCAGTTTTCTCGAATGGTCACCCATCCAAGTGCTAACCGCGCCCAACGCTGCTTAACTTCAGTGATCTGACGAGAACTGGTTTTTTCAGCGTGGTATGGCTGTTGGCCATGCTTTCCGAATACAATCAAATTATTCAGTGATAGGAATAAAGTAGTCCACCAATCCCACATTGTAACGTACCAAACCGAACCAACTCTCGAATCACTGTCAAACTACGAAACATGTAGCATAGTTCCAAAAACCAAACTTTTAAAGATAAAAAACAAAACTTAGAGACTAAGTTCAATCTGAAAAGGGGGTTGTTACGAGCTGACAATTACCCCCACTCTACGTCTAATTAGCATATATAAAGCGCCGCCTCTCTGAGGAGTTTAGTTCTCGACCTGTACTCATAAACGCAAATAAAGCGCTCGAAGTCAGAGATTGACTTCGAGCTTACACAAAAAAGTTCATTAAGCATTTTTACGCTTAACAATAATTTGAGCAGAAAATAATTTTTCATACAAATTAAAAATTTCAAATAAATATCGATTCTATAAGTTTATTTGTTCTTAAGGTTATATTATTATGATTAAGTCTAATTTTCGGAAATCTTTCAGAATTTATTAATGTGTATCTCTTGACAACTTCTTAAATTCCTAAATTTCTTTTAAACTGATTCAAATTATTCCTAAGAATTTGTAAAAATCTTTCAACACTGAGAAAATTGCCCTAAAGTCTTCCATAATTTTTTTGATAACGTTCAAAATCTTCGAAATCTTTGGAAATCTTCTTAATTATCCTGATGCAATTAATTTTTCAGAAATGAAATAATCTTAAACTTTTCTAAAATCTTCTAAATTCCTCAAAAATCTACATTTTGTTTTCAATTTTTTAAAATGTTTTTAAATTTTCTATCATTTTCCAAATTTTTTCAAAACTTCCATATATATATGTATATCTATTTAAAATTTTTCCAGAAGCTTTTTCAAATCTTTCAAAACTAAAAAAAATATTTCGAAATGTTTGGAAATCATATTTGTGTTTTTAACAAATTTCTTGAAAAAATGTCTCAATCTGTCGGTTTTCCATAGAAAAAAGTTACTTATCCCCCAATTATTTTTCAAATTCCCTCATTCGTGATATTTAGCCAAATTAATTAGTCTAAAATTTATTTATTTGATTGTTATAAATATTTGTATACACAAAAATTTATTATTTTTAAATACAAAAAATTGTTTTTTTATCACTGAATTTATCCAAAAATTGAGTCAACATTATTTTAAAACTAGATATGACACACTATATATCAATTTGTGCAATTGCTATAAATAATTTCTATAAAAAAATATCTCAATTTACCGTTTTCGAATATTTTCAGTTTTCAGTATTTTCAGTTTCGTGAATTAGTATAATGATTCAAACTAACCAAATTACCCGACACTGTAAAATTCCCGAAAAAGAAAATATACGAAATGTAAAACTCACGAAATTATAAAATTGCCGACAATTTAAAATTGCAGAATTGGGAAATTATTATATTAGAGAAAAAAAATTGTATTTGTTCAACATATTTTTTATTTTAGGCAGGATTAGTTTTTATTTTATTATTTATTTATTACACAACAACAAAATTCAGTGTGGAAACGTTTGTTTCCCATTCTCTTATTCAAGGTTATTCATTTTCGTCGATAACAAGTTTTCTTGAAAAAACATCACTATCTACGTGATTGCAAAAGAATGATCATATTTTTATAAAATAAAGGTGAAGTTATTTTTTATCGTCTAGTTCTATCATTTTATAATTTCGAATGATTTAAATTTATTCCATTATTATAATTAAAATTACAATTATTAATATAATAATGTATTATACAATATACATCATTAATGTGTTAATATTATTTGAAAATTGGATCTTAGATCTGCCAGAGAATATTAAATGCGTCTTTGAGACGAAACATTAAATTTCTTTTTGTGAAAAATAAAAATGTGTATTTTTTCACAGCTGAGACAAGATAATAAAATCAAAAGAGCAAAGTTGTGCTTCTCAAAAAGCTATTTAAAGAAATCTCTTGACTATTTCTGTTATCTTGCGTTTTTTTCTTATTTAAAGATTTTAATTTTAGAATGGAAAATTTGAAACTCTGAATATTGAAAAAATCTGTATTGGTTGAAAAACTATGCCGTAAGAACAATTTTGATCTGGCTCAAGCTGTTTTTCAAATGAAAGTTAACTAAATTTCAAATAAAATTTGAAAAAAACGATCCCATTTTTTGCGAGGGGATGACATAATTTTTCCAAATTTTCCAAATGCTGAATGTGCAACGTACCGAAACAGAATTTTCCCGAAAAATCAGAATTACCGAAAGAAAATAATACTACCGGAAATGCTTATTCTTGAAATTTTGAAATTCCCGAGAATAGTAAATTGTCGAAATCTCAAATTCTCGAAATTTCGAGAATTTTTTATTTTGAATATTGTGTTTTTCGTGAATCAAACAGTGTTACAAATTTCATTTCTCGAGATTTTTCAGTCGTCCCCAAAAATATTTAAACAATTAAGATTGAGTTCTTCTGTTTTAGATTTTCATACTTGTAATTCGAAAATTTGTATTGTAAATTGGTCGAGGTAACGTAGCTTATTTACAATAGCTTCACGATATTCTGTTCTCATTGTTTTCGAAAAAGCTGGAAATGTTGCAACATCTCTTTCTTTTATTAAACTTTTTTATTAAATAAACTTCTTTCAATTATTATGCACATACAGCTCTAAATTTATACTTTCAGGTCAAAACATTATGTTTCTATAAAATAACGAAATTTCAACTCAATAGTCAAACCTAAAATGGAATAATCAAATTTTTATTTAAAGAATTAATTTTCTAATAAAAATACGAATTTTCAACACAATACATGAATTATCAACCAAATAGTTGAATTTTTAACCGGAGAAATGAACGTTCATCTGAAGAAATGAATCATCAACAACAACAAATGAATGTTTGACAAACAATTTAATTTTCAACAAGAAACATGAATTTTCTTCCAAATAGTCCAATTTTCAACTCAAAAACGTATACTTTTATTAGAAAATGAAACAGTTACATTTTGAGTTAAATAAACTGTATGTATGTTTGTATGTATGTGTATGTATGTATGTATGCATATTTAATCTGTCCCTTTTACGGGTTTGAGGGAAATAATGTTTTGCTAAATAGTGGAATTCTTAACCAAAACGATGAATATTCGACCAAAAAAAAATTGTATTTTATAACAAATAATTTAATTTTTAACAAAATGATTTAATTTCTAAACAAACAGGATTTCCAAATCAATAAAGAAAAATATGCTAATACACAATGTTGAATTTTCAAGCCAAAATCACGAATTTTTTGCAAAATGGTTGAATTTTCAACCTAATAGTACAATTTGCTATCCAAAAAGTCGAATTTTTAACAAAACAATTGAATTCGCAACCAAAAGGGATGACTTTTCAACAAAATTTTTGAATTTCAACAAATTAATAAATCTTCAAACAAATAATTGGTTGAATAAATAGTAATTTTCATAATAATTTCTAGACTATAGAATAATGGGTTTAAAAAATGTTGAAGTTCATTTTCAATACTCTACAAATATTTTCCTAGAAAACTAAAAATTTAGTTTAAAAAATTAATTTAATTTTCCACTGATAAAGATATTATTTTGAATTAAACGAAATCAAATAAATTTTTATTTTTTTTTAATTTACTTTTTACTTTAAATTTAAAATTCTAAGTTAAAGGAACAACTTCTTACATTTCATCAAAGCGAGTCTTAAGCCTGGCAAATAAAACACGGATAAGAAAAAATACGTTTCATACACATGTTTTCTATTAACGATGAATAAACATTAAATTGATTTTTGTTGTTTTCAAGAATTAGACATTTTGGGTAAAGAAAATTCGTCTTCTTGTTTAACAAATAATTGCATTGCTTGAAAATCAAACCATTCTTTTTTTTAATTTTTGCTTTTGTGTTAAAAAGTCTTTTTTTTTTTAATTCAAAAACTTTTCTTTAACTGAGAGCCAATGAATATTTTTTCTTGAAAATGCATCGTTTCGTGTTGAAAATTAGTTTCTTTTAAATAAAAAATTCATCTTTTCTTTTTTAGAAAATTAATCTTTTAATCTTTCCGGAGAAAAATACATTCTCTTTGTTTGAGAATTCATCCTTTTGGATGCAATTATCACTATTTTGTTGAAAATTCAACATTTTTTTTTGAAATGATGGGTATTTAAAAACTTCAAATTTTGGTTATAAATAGGTATATATTTTTTAGTTAAAAATTCATGTATTCATAGGAAAGTTGTATTATTGGGTAGAGGAAATATATCTTTTCGGTTAAAAATTCAACTATTTTGTTAGAAAATCTTTTTCTTTTTCTTAAAGATTCACCATTTCAATTGAAAATTAATTTCTTTGCTTAAAAATTTAATTAATTGTTCGAAAATTTGATTTATTTCTCGAAAATTAATGTTTGTAACTCAAAGTGTAACTATTCCATTTTTGGTTAAAAATGTCCCTTCTTCCAATTGAAATTCATGTATTTTGATGCAAATTCATTCTTTGGAATATTTTCTTTTTCGGGAATTTTCCTTTGTCGGGAATTATTAAAATTGATAAGTATTAAAGTTGCTGAAATTTTCGGTAAATAAAATATTCGATATATAATAATACTGAAATGATAAATTTGGCGACGCAGAAAAATTTTCGATTGATAAAATTCTCGAATCTGAACAATTGACAAATTGTTAAATTATCAATTAAAAAATGATAAATAGAATAAAATCCCGTTATTTTATATGCATATTTTTTATGTCACGTACTTTTTTCATTTGATTTTTTATTTATTCCATTAGAAAAAATATTCAATATGGAAACCGTTTGTTCTCTATTCTCTTAAAATTCAAGGTAATTCATATTTGTCAATTAGAAATTTTTTTGAATGAACACAACATATTTTAAATAAACATATCCTCATATAACAAGGGTGAAATTATTTTTCATCGTCTTTTAATTTCTTTAATCTTTTCTTAATTTCCAATTAGTTAAATATAAATTTATTCAATAATGGTAATCACAAACATTATAATAATAATATGTTATATAATAGATTCAAGTAATATGTCAATATAATAATAAATTATATTAAATTCAAATATTTCAATTCTTTCAAAATTTGATCTTAGATCTGCCAGGGAATAACTAATATGTCTTGTAATAGAAAAAATTTAATTTCTTTTTGTGAAAACTAAAATTTAGCTGATATTACGATAATCTTGTAGGGCTTTTGAAATGCGACCTTTTCCTTCTCTTAACTTTTTTTCATATCGTGCGTTCTTTGACTTGAAATTTTCATTTTCGTTTTTTCCTTTTTTTTTTAATCTTGCAAATGCTATAACTATATATGAAATATGCTAATATAATAAATTGTTTGAATTTTCGGGTACAACGAATAACCGTACATAGAATTTTTTTATCTTGAAAAATCATGTTTTCAACCATCTTGAAAATGCTGTAAAATTTTGAATTTTTATCAAAAAGATCTTAAAAAGTGTGCCAAAACTCAATCTAATCTGATCATTTTTTCGAAAGTGGTCGTACCTACATGATACAGACAGACAGACCGAAACCTTCATAAAAATCGTTTTTTCTGACTCAGGGGTCTCAAAACGTGGAGATTTGATGAAAAATGACTAAGTTAAAGTTTACATAAAACCAATGCAATACTTTCTCATTAGGGTGAGAATGTTAAAATAATTATTAAAAAAAAAATAGTTGAATATGCCACTCATTTAAAAATAAGTGAAGTATAAAACAACAACATATTGCCAACGGCGATACCACGTTGAAAACACCAGTTCTCGTTAGATCACTGAAGTTAAGCATTGTTGGGCGCGGTTAGTACTTGGATGGGTGACCGTTCAGGAAAACTGCGTGCTGTTGGCCCGTCGCGCGAGCTGGTCGGTCGTGTTTCCCGGTCGCTACCTGTCACTTCTTTCTGAGAGCTTACGTAGCTTATTCGTATTCTGCGTTTTGAAGTTTAAAGTGAGAGTTAATTCGGTAGTTATGACGACCAACGAAGAGCTAAAATCTCTCTTACTATCAGTTCAAGAAAATGTAAAATCCACAGGAGCAAGTGTTCAATAAATTACTGAAGATAAAAAAGTGCTAAAGAGCTCGGATGAAAAAATCTTGGAAGAACTAAAAATCTACAAAACCAGATGTCACCTTTTGGAAGAGAAAAACAAAACATTCCAAGAAAAAATTAATTTTCTTGAGAAAAAGCTTGAATTTTTAGATATAAAAGAAAGATCTAGGACTATTTTTCTCTACAGCGTGAAGGATGATTCGACTAACGACGAGAGTCTTTTTGACACGGTTAACAAGATTTTCAAGGAAGCTAAAATTATTATTCCTATTGAGTGTTTCGGAAAGGTTATGACAATTCGAAGAAAAGAGGGAACAAGACCTATTCTGGTTACTTTTACGAACTAGAGATGTAAAGATGAAATATTTAAGAATGCCAAAAATCTGCGCTCTTTGAAGATATCTTTCGAAAATGACTTCACTCATGAACAAAGAGAAATACACAAGAAGCTTCGAGATTATCAACAAAAGCTGGATAGTCTTGGAAAGTCCTCGACGATTAAAGGAACCCGACTCTTCATGGATAATCAGTATTTAGATGTATCCTTAGACGCGAAGATTGTGGCAGAGAAGAGTGAGGATGCTTATCAGTCTGATGGGGGAATCTCAACATCTTCTTCAAGCTCTACTGCTAGCAGGAAAAGGAAAAGAGATCGCCTTCCAAAATCGGATTCTTCCAGCAAAGATTTCAATAAAATAATCAAACATGCTCAAAAAGGAAATTCGATCAAACCTTTTTTAAAGGAAACAGCGGGAGGAGAAAACTCCAAATCAATCCCAAGTTCATAAACGATTCGCCAACAGTACCAACATCTCGAATTATATTTTGTAATGCAAGGGGATTTCATAATCTGGACGATATCTATAACTATACCACTACATATGACATCATTTGTGTGAGTGAGACATGGCTTACTTCTTCACCTCAAATCACGTATCCTCAACGTAACATGGACTGTCAAGTTGTCTACAGTACGGCTACCAGAGAATCCTCAAAAGGGAGAGCAAAGGGGGGTCTACTCATCACCAACAACGCAAACAAATATAAAATGAAAACGATATGTGCGGCAGAGGATTACATTTTTGTTAAACTCGAAGGTAATAGTTTTAATATAGTTATTGGATCAATATGCTCTAGCCCTAATTCTAATTTTGAAAATTGTCTGTTCAATACAAACGAAATAATCTTCGATCTGTCATTGAAATATCCGGAATACTCGATACTTGAGGGAGGGGATTTTAACGGTAAAATTGAAGAAATGAATCGATTCGAGGAGCAAACTCTCTGTAACAATTTAAATTTGTATCACGTAAGAACAACTCTGGTCGCTGATAAAGACAAAAGGGGAAAACAGATGGTAGAAAGCTTTGAAAAAATGGGTTTTTTATCCTGAATGGGAGAACGAAAAGCGACTGCACAGCTCAATGTACATTCCTAAGAGAAAAAAGTTCTTCAATTATAGATTTTGCCTGGTCTAATAGTGTGGGAATCCAGTCAATTGAGGATTTCCAAGTGCTGAGAGTTCCAACTCGATCCGATCATTTTCCTATAGCTTTGACGTTACTAGATCACTCGACTTTAAATTACGGAAACTATTCGAGCACCCCTTTTTTTAAGTGGAATAATGACTTTGCTGATAAAGTTAAAGAAATTATCCAGTACCCTCCAAATATTAACTCTGCAATGTTGTCGATAGATGTCCTTTCAATCAATTTAATTAATGCTATTGAAGAGATAGCGACAGAACTTAACATGACTGTAAAACCGTCTAGAAAACTGAGTCGTTTGAAGCAATGGTTTGGTACACAATGCAGAAAAAGTAAAAGAGAGCTGAAACAAGTACTCAAGAAATGCGAGGAACAAAAATTCAATCCTGATGTTGTGCCGATTTATACGAACTGTAAAAGAGTACATACAAAATCATTAGATTACAACAAGGATGATTATAAAAATTCCTTATTAGATTTTCTCGCGCATGCAATCGATTCTAGCAATTCTGGAAGATAGTAAATAGCTATAATTTCAAACCTTCGTACAAGGATGATATATACTTAAACATATAACAACAGCCAACAGCCATACCACGCTGAAAAAACCAGTTCTCGTCAGATCACTGAAGTTAAGCAGCGCTGGGCGCGGTTAGCACTTGGATGGGTGACCATTCGAGAAAACTGAGTGCTGTTGGCACATCGTGGGTGTCGTGAGCCCACACTTGTAGTTATTTAATACAAGTTATCAACCTAGAAACACTACCCGAATCGGGTAGTGTCACGCCTACCCCGAAAGGGAAATGGCTTAATGGTATAAATATGAGAACAGTACTTGAAATCTCTCTATCCAGTCCGGGATCCAAATTCTTACTTAATATTGATTAATAATTTTCGAAATCCTTATCTGGACTCACATATAACTCTTGATGAAACTATTTCAAGCTTGATAATAAATTTAAATTGAAAATTTAAAGATTTTTTCGGGTTTCAATCGTGTGCGAAACTATGAATGTTGCCGACGTTTCGTGAACATTGCAGTTCACTTCTTCAGGGCTGACCTGAAACTGAAGTTTCAGGTCATGTTGTTCTTATGTATGTATTCTCTACGATACCTGTGATTGGCCAGAGCGCCCCCTGGTGTGGGCTGGTTGAACTTGATTGGCCAATCAAGTCTTTTTTAAAACCCCGGAAGGACGGAAAGCCAAATCGGATTGGTATTATATCTATTGTCCCTATTGATGTTATTAGGGTGTTTTAAGATTTCGATTGCTTCTCTATGTTTTCTTGGAAATTTATTGTACGTTTTTGCGATGACGGTTGTTTTTTCAAATAAAATGCTATGTCCTGTTTCAATATGATGCTCAGCTACTGCTGATTGCGTGAAATGTTTTAGCCTGACTTTACTCTCATGTTCTTTTACACGTTGACTTACCGCCCTCCCGGTTTCTCCAATATAGACTTTGCCACAAGAACAAGGGATTTTATATACTCCCGGATCACTGAAAGGTTCTTTTTTATCTTTAGGGTTGTTTAGAAGTTGTCCTAGTTTTGCAGGTGGTTTAAATATGGTTTTGATGTTGTGTTTGTTGAGAATTCGTCCTATTTGTTCTGTGATACCTTGAATGTAGGGTAGGGTGGTGGTCATTTTTCTCTCTTTCTTCAGTAGGTTGTGTTGACTTGTTTTGTTGAGTGTATTTTCTTATTGCTTCATTAATTTGTTTGTTTGTGTAATCGTTTTGTATTAGGGATTGTTTAACATTTTGTAGTTCTTTTTGTAAGTTATCTTTATCTGTTATAGAGACAGCTCTGTATACAAGGGAATTAATGACCGATTGCTTTTGAGATGGGTGGTGGTGGGATGAGGCATGTAGGTATCTGTTTTTATGGGTAGGTTTTCTGTAAACTTCATGTCCTAATGTGTTATCAGATCGTTTGTAAACTAGTACGTCCAAGAAAGGCAATTTTCCGTTTTGTTCTATTTCCATGGTGAATTTGATATTAGGGTGTAATTGATTGATGAAATCGAAGAACTTGTGTAGTTCATCAAGTCCATGTCTCCAGATGACAAAAGTGTCGTCAACGTAACGGCACCAAAATTCCGGTTTAAGGTTGGATTGGTTAAAGATTTTAGTTTCTAGATTTTCCATGAAGATGTTGGCTATTACAGGTGAGATTGGAGATCCCATTGCTGCTCCTGAGGTTTGTTCGTAGAATTCGTTATTGAAAGAGAAATAGGTATTAGTGAGACAGTGTTCTATCAATGGTGTGAG
>CAKNYM010048765.1:3146-30122 GCA_932195095.1 Andricus curvator
TATTGGTGCGGAATTCGTACCATGTGTGCGCGTGCACATATGGTACAGTCTTACGGGGTAAGCCACAAATTATGTAAGAATATTTGTGGGTTGTATATTTTGTTGAAAATTTAACAATTTTCTTAAAAAGTCAGCATTTTTAGATGAAAATTTAACTGTTTTATTGAAAATTCGTCTTTTTGGCTTGAAAATTCAGCAATATGATAGCAATTTTTTTCTTTCTTTACTAAAGAATTTTGTTGAATTGAAAAATTAACTATTTTGTTGAACATTCGTCTTTTTGCTTTAAAAACTAATTTCTTTTTTGAGAAATGTCATTATTTGGTTAAAAATGCAACTGTTTGGTTAAAAATTAATCTTATTCGGTTGAATGAACTTTTTTTGTTGAAAATTCAACTGTTTTGTACAAAATTCTTATTTTCGGCTCGAAAATTCATTAAGCTGGTATTTCGTTAAAAATTCGTCATTTTTTAGTAGAAAATTAATCCCTTTAGTTGAAAAGTAACTATCTTGTTGAAAATTTATGTATTTTGTTGAAAATTCGTATTTTTGTAGCAAATCAACCTTTCTAGTTAAAAATGCAACTGTTTTGTTGAAAATTCGTATTTCGGGTTGAGGATTAAAATATTTTATTGAAAATTCATCTTTTTGTGCTAAAAATTAAATGTTTACTAAAAATTTTACTAGTTACTTGAAAATTCAACTTTGTTGTAGAAGCCTCTTTTTTTTGGCTTGAAAATTCAACATTTAGGATAAAAAAAATTTTTAATTGACTGACAAATTTTTTTGGTTGATAATTCAACTAGTTTGTAGAAAGCTCGTCATGATAATTTAAAAATTCATCGATTTTTGCACATATCTTTTTTTTTGGTTGAAATATCAACTATTACATTTTTGGTTGAAAATTCATATTTTTATGTTAAAATTGATTGCTTTAACTAAAAATTGAACTATTTCGTTGAAAATTCAACTGCTTGATTGAAAAATGATTTTTTTATTGAAAATTAACTTTTTCGTTGGAAATTCATATTTTGCGGTTGAAAATCCAACTGTTTTGTAGAAAATACGTTTTTTAAAATTGAAAATTATTTTTGTTTAGTGATAATTTAACTATTCCATTTTTTGTTCAAAGTTGACTGATTGGGTGGTATATTTTGTTGAAAATTCAACAATTTTCTTAAAAAGTCAGCCTTTTTAGATGAAAATTTAACAGTTTTATTGAAAATTCGTCTTTTTGGCTAGAAAATTCAACAATATATCAATTTTTTTCTTTCTTTACTAAAAAATTTGGTTAAATTAAAAAATTATCTATTTCGTTGAACATTCGTCTTTTTGGCTTTAAAAATTAATTTCTTTTTGAAGAAATGTCATTTTTTGGTTAAAAATGCAACTCTCTGGTTAAAAATTAATATGATTCGGTTGAATGAACTTTTTTTGTTGAAAATTCAACTTTATTGTACAAAATTCGCACTTTCGGCTCGAAAATTCAACAAACTGGAAGAAAATTCAACTATTTGGTCAAAAATTAAAATACTTCGTTAAAAAATCATTTTTTTAGTTGAAGATTTATGAGTTTAGTTAAAAATTCATTTCTCTGTAAAAAAAGTGAACATTTTCAAAAGTGAAAACTCGTTTCACTTTTGGTTGAAAATTTATCATTTTTACTAGAAAATTCATATATTTTGTTAAAAATTCGTCCTCTTTTGGTAGAAAATTAATCCCTTTAGTTGAAAATGTTATTTTGTTGAAAATTCGTCTTTTTTGTAGCAAATCAACCTTTTTAGTTAAGAATGCAAATGTTTTGTTGAAAATTCATCTTTTGGGTTGAGGATTTAAATATTTTATTGAAAATTTAACTGTTTTCTGGAAAGCTCGTCTTTTTGGCTTGAAAATTTTTTTTTTAAATTTTTTAATTGACTGAAAAATTTTTTTGGGTGAAAATTCAACTGGTTTGTAGAAAGCTCGTCATGTTAATTGAAAAATTCATCGGTTTTTGTACATATCTTTTTTTTTTGTTGAAATATCAACTATTACATTTTTGGTTGAAAATTCATATTTTTATGTTAAAATTGATTGCTTTAACAAACATTTTAACTATTTCGTCGAAAATTTAACTGCTTCATTGAAAAATAAATTTTTTATCGAAAATTAACTTTTTCGTTGAGAATTCATATTTTTCGGTTGAAAATGCAACTGTTTTGTAGAAAATTCGTTTTTTAAAATTGAAAATTATTTTTGTTTCTTGAAAATTTAACTATTCCATTTATTGTTAAAATTTGATCTCTTCAAGTTTAAAAATTCAACTACTTGGAAGATTAATTTTATACCAAAAAAGAAATAGACAAATTTTCAGTTAAAAAAATTAATTCACAACCACAAAAAAAAGGAATTTACAGAAAAAAAGTTCAATTTTCAGTCGAAAGAGGTGAATTTTCAACAAAATACATAAATTTTTTGATTTTCAAATTAAAAATATCAATTTTTAACAAAAAAAAGATATTATCAACCAATCAGTTGCATTTACAACTAAATAGTTGAACTTTCAATCAAAAAGGACATGCAGTCAACAAAAAAATTGAATTTTTAACAAAAAAAGATCAATTTTAAACAAAACATTTAAATTTCCAACTAGAAAAGATAATTAGATGATTGAAGAGATTAATTTTAAACCAAGAAGATTTATTTTCGATCAAAAAGAATGAATAAAAGTTCAACCAAAACGATGAATCTTAAACCAAAGAAATATACTTTCTCAACCAAAAATGACATAGTTAAATTTTCAGTTAAAAAATTAATTTTTAACTAAAAGAAAAAAAAACGAATTCTCAACACAAAATAGTTGAATTTTCCAAAAGATAAAATTTCTACCAAGAAATGAATTCTCAAACCAAATCCACGAATTTTCAAGAAAACAGTTAAATTGTCAACCAATACAGATTTTTGAGGAAGAAAAAAATTTCAACCAAATTGTTGAATTTTCAACCAACATCGTTAAATTTTCACATAAATAATTAAATTTTCAACCAAAACATAAAAGTTTTGAACCAAAATGATTAATTCTCAACAAAAAATATAATAGCAGAATTTTCAACCAAAAAAAAATTAAGTTTCAAAAAATAGGTGGAGTTTCTTATTGGGTTCTATTAATTCAGTTCGCATTAAAGGGCTGATTACACTGATTTTGGGAAACACATTTCTCTCGTATGAAATATTTTTCTGCAATTCTGTTACACAAGTTTACTTTGTCGATTTTGTGCTTCTCTAAAAACTGATTTTCGGAAAAACATCTCTTGCTTAAAGGCTTTTATGCAATTCTCTTGCACATGTTGACTTTTCTTGAGTTTATGTTTTTAAAGCTTTTTTCTAAATTGAATTCTCTTTTTCTTGTTGCAGAGTTGAGTTTACAGTCCGAGCGAACACCTAATGGCGACTCTATTCCTGGCGTTCCTCGTGGCAGACCTTCTTCTCTTGGCAGACCTTCTTCTACTCTTAACTTGACTCTTTCTCTTGCCATACCTCATTCGGGTTCTCCTGCCAGGTCTCCTCTTCCTGCAGAATCTTCTCTTCGTGCCAGATCCAGCGCTTCTCCTCCTGCCAGATCGCCTCTTCGTGCCAGGTCTAGATCTCCTCCTGCCACGCCCAGGTATCCTCCTGCCAAACCTCACTCTTCGGGTTCTCCAATCGGCTCTCCCCATCCTGCCAGATCGTCTCTTCGTGCCAGGTCTAGATCTCCTCCTGCCACCGCCTGGTCTCCTCCTGCCACCGTCTGGTCTCCTCCTGCCAGTCGTGCTTTTGTGGACATACTACGTAGGCGCAAAATTGAAGAACTTAGAAATGTTCGGCTTATTCCCCACGTGAATCCGAACCGGCGATTCGAAATTCGAAGATACACTTTTCCTCAGATTGCACCAATTCAAGTGAGAGGAAAATATAATATCCTTGGGCCAATGCCAACCGGAGAGCATACTGTATTATCAGCATCCAATGGTGACATCTTTGCAATAGTGGAGAAAAATAATACAGCTCTTCGTGGAATATATACAAAATACCCAAATCATTTTCAAAGACGGGCTAAAATAAACATGTACAGCGGCGGAGTTAAAGAGATGACCACAGCGGAAATGGAGGAAACTCCCTTTGGCAAGGATCAACCAATCTACAGGAATTTCCAAACACTGATCGTAGACTACTTTCGTCCACAACATTAATTAGATTTTTTTCGTAATGTTAAACTAAAATATTAGGGTAGCCGAAAAAACTTGATTTTAAGAATTTCCTAACTTTTCCTTGATTTTTTCCATGACCAATTTTTCCTTTTCCCTAACCATTAATATTAAAAAATCAGCATTTCAATCTTGTAACATTTTTAACGTCAAATATTTTATACTCAGAATAAAACAATTCCAGATTAAAATTTATTTCTTTATTTCAAACAAAAAATATGTCTTTTAACAAAATACATAAATTATCAAAAAATAAATAAATTTCAACAAAATAATTAAATTTATAAGATAAAAAGGAATAACACAATATTACCAGATTACGCGAGATTATCTGGGATTACACCAGATTAAAGGTATTCCACACCAGATTACAACAATAGTTAATCCCTCCTGTAAAACGTTAACATAACCTAAAACTTTTTAAAGTTGTTAATGCTCTTTGGAATCGATTTTTTTAAACTAAAAATATGTATTTCAAACGAAAAACACTAACATAATTCAAAATTGTTCAAATATTCTAAATTTTTTTCCAATTATAATGATTTTTGTTTTAAAATATCAATTTTTGGTGTTAAATGTTAACATAACCTGAAATGGTTTAAAGTTATGAATCTTCTTTGAAATAGATTTTTTTTAACTAAAAATTTCAATTTTCAACAAAAAACACTAAACGAATACAAAATTGTTCAAATATTCTAAATCTTGTTCAAATTATGATTTTTGTTTCAAAATACTAATTTTAGGTGTAAAATTCTAACATAACCTAATATTATTAAATATTTTATTATTCTTTGAAATTTAATTTTTTTATTAAAGATATCGATTTCCGACGAAAAACACTAACTCCAGTAAATATCCAGTTTTTTAAAGAAAGAAATTATTTTTTCCAGTAAATAATCTTGAAAGTACACTAATATTGATATCCCATCAAGATCCTTTGCTGTTGATTAAATTGACAATTTTTATAAACCAATTATTAAACAAATGTTCCTATTGAACCGTTTTCAAAAAAAAAATTGTTTAGTAAATATTCTTAAAAGTAAATTAATATTGATATTCAATTAAGATCTTTTACTAGTGACTAAATTGACTATTATTATTAACAAATTATTAAACAAATGTCCTGTTGAACCGTTTTTCCGAGAAAAAAGTTTTTTTTTAGTAAATATTCTTAAAAGTAAGCTAACAATAATATTCTATTAAGATCTTTTACTAGTGACTAAATTGACGATTATTATCAACAAATTATTAAACAAATGCCCCAATTGAACCTTTCTTCCCAGAAAAAATTTATTTTCTCCAGTAAATTTTTTTGGAAGTAGGCTAATACTGAAATTTCATCAAAATATTTTGCTTTTAATTAAATAAGCGATTATTAAAAACATATTATTAAACAAATTTGCAATTATAACAGTTTTATATATAAAAAGGTGATTTTTTTTTTCGTCTCTTCGTGCCAGGTCTAGATCTCCTCTTGCCACGTCAAGGTGTCCTCATGCCAGACGCAAATTCTCAGTGAAGCCTTAAGAAATAAATTAAGATACAGTAAATAATTTTGATTTTAACAAATAGTATAAACAAATGTTAAAATTAAAAGGCTTTTACTGGAAAAAAAATTTTTTTCCCATAAAACCTTCTTCGAAAATAACTGATATTGATATTCAATCGATATGGTAGGCTAATAATGAAACTTTACGACTGTTATGTACAAACAATTTAACAAACACGCTACTGTAAGAGTTAATAGTTTATTATTTTTTTTATAGCGAATCGTAAATTTCATTATTATTGATGGAATATCAATATTAGCTTACTTCCAAGAATATTTAATGGAAAAAATAATTTTTTTCTATGAAAAAGGCGTTCACCTGAAACATTTGTTTACTATATTTATCAGGAATTTAATTTCTTGACTATCACATTTTTCACGGTCTATGAAATTAAAAAATTCCAACTTTAAAGCTAAAAATTTTTCCATTTAAAGTAATAAAAACTGAGCTGCAAATTAAAGCGCCCAAAGTGGTACTCTTGAAATTAAACTTTTAAAATTGAAGTTTGAAAGCTTTTTTTAATTCTAAAATGTTGTATTCAAATGCTCAATAATTTACACGTATAAAATGAAAGCGCTACTAACACTTTTCAACTGAACAATTTTAAATTAAATGCAGTTAAACTTCCAAATTAAACATTTTTAACTTTTATAAAATTGTAGACTGCGAAGATGCAGACTCAGATCAAAAAATGTAAATCCACGTTATAATTTTCTTAAATTAAAAGTTAAATTATTTTCATTTTAAATAGCTTAAAAATCGTTCAAATGCTTCAAAAATTTATTTCAAAATCATGAGAAATCTACATGTTGTTTTACATTTGTTCACATTTTAAATTATTTTTGAAATTTTTTCGGAACTTCTAAACACCTTTTAAAATGATTCGAATTTTTCCTAAAATTTTTTTAAAATCCTGCCAAATGAAAAAAGTTTCCTTAAAATCTTCCACATTTATTCTTGAAATTTTTGTAAATATTTCTAAATGTTTTTAAATATGCTCTTAAAATTAATTTTTCAAAATAAAAAATCATCCAAGAATTAGGTGCTCAATTGTTATTTATACATAAAAATTCAACCATTTGACTTACAAATTACGTTTTTCTTCAATAGAACAATTAAATATGTGACGTTCAAAGTTTTTTTGTTTTTTTTTCACTTTTGAATATTTGATGTATAATTACTGATTTTAAATGAACAGTCAGATATTTCTAAATATTAGGTAATTTTTCATTTTCTTCATTAAAATATTTCCAATTAAATAGTTTGAAAATGGAACATTTTAGACTGACGCAATATTTGAAATTTATAATTTATAAAATTATAAATTATTATTTATGTTCTATGACTACAGATGCAATTATACTGACCAATAGTGAGTTTATTTGGGTTTTTGTTTAAGATATAAAATCATATAAATTCTAACTTATTCTTTGTTTAAATAATATTGCACACATTATACTTTTCATTATAATTTGGAAGAAAAAATTGAAAAATATCCTGATACAAATCAGAATTTGTCACAATTTTAAAATCCCCCCTTGCAATTTTTGAAAAAGAGAGTGACTATATTTCTAAATTAGAATTGAAAATTGTTTAAATAAATACAATTCTGACTTGAAACAGTGAATTTTCCACATTGAACGAGAATTTGGGAAAATGATTTGAATTCTGATTTAGAAGAAGGAAATTTAACAAAATCTGTGTTTAAATTGAAAATTATGATTTCATTTCCAAACTTCCCTGTTCTAAATCAGAAATCTTGAAAACTTTTTAAATGTTTCGAAATTTTCAAAAGTTGATTAAAGTCATTTAAATCTTTTGAACTCTTTTAAATATATTTTCCATTTAAACGATAGATTGCGCTAAAAACGTAAAATATTATACAAATTCTGATATCATTTTTACCGAATTCAGTAATTAAATTTTTTTCCTTCAAACTCACTCTAATGAAGTGTAAATATCTAAGCATCACAATCTTTATGTCTATTATCTCTGAGATAACGACTATAAGATACAGTACAAAATCTGATGAAGACGTAGAATATTCATTAGTTAAATTTTTATTCCAATTCTTCATTAATACATTGGTTAGCTTTTCCTATAATTAGAAAACATGATTGTTTCTTCTTTCTTATCATTGGCGGTTATCCTCAGTTCTATTGGTGAATATATTAATATATTTATAATTTTTCAAGTTATACGCAAATAAAAAATTGCGCGATTTAATCTACATTCTATTCTAATTGCTATTTTCTTTCAAACTTTAATATAGTTTGTCCAGGATAAATAAAAAATTAATTTTAATTTATTGATACGAGATTCGTACCATATGTGCGCGTGCACATATGGTACAGTCCTACGCGATAATCCACAAAGTACGTAAGGGTTCGTCCATAAACTAAGTTATCAATTTTTGGCTTTTTTTAACCCCCATGCCTCTCTTTGAAAAATTTATTTTTGTCTTAACCGCCCAAAATTTGATGAAAACACAGAAAAGAGGATTATTTTTCAAGAAAATAGGGTAATAATGGAGGAATAAATTCTTTCAAAAGAAATTAATTTATATACGATATTGAACGCAATATGAGAAACTTTAAATTCCTAAGGTTTCAAGTCGAAATATTGATTGAATTTTCAACAAACAAGATTAAGGGATGGAATTAAAAAAATGAATTCTTAACCAACTAGTTACATTTTCAACCAAAAAGATGAATTTTCCAGCAAGAAGATGAATGTTCTACCCAAAAATACGATTTTGGAACAAAATACATAAATTTTGAACCAAATAGGTAAATTTTCAACTGAAAAAGTTAAATTTTCAATAAAAAATAGAATAGTTAAATCTTCAGTAGAAAGATAAATTTTCAAGTGAAAAAACACAAATTTTCAACAAAATCAATAAATTTTCTACTAAAAAAATTAATTTTTGATAAAGTAGTTCAGCGTTTGAACAAATACTGAAATTTTCCACTAAACTGTAAAATTTTTGAATCGAAAATACAAATTTTCTACAAAATAGTTTAATCTTCAATCAGAAAAGTTAATTTTGAAACGAAAGAGAATAATTTTTAACCTGAAAGTTGCATTTTTTACCAAAAACTATGAAATTTCTAAAAAAGAGATGAATTTTCAAACCGAAAATATGAATTGTAAAAAAAAGTTGAATTTTCAAACAATAAAAAGAATATATTTAATCGAAAAAGAATACAAATTTCAATCAAATTGTAGAATTTTCTAGCCAAAAAGACGAGTTTTCAACCAAACAGGTGAATTTTTAACCAAAAAGGATGACTTTTTATCAAAACTGTTGAATTTTCAACAAAAAAAAAATCAATTTTTAACTAACTAATTGAAATTTCAACTGGAAAAAATCAATTTTTAATGAAAAATATCAATTTTTCAACAAAAGAGTGCAACCCAGAGGATGATTTTTTTAACCCAGAAGATTAATTTTCTAAAAATAGAATAGTTAAATTTTTAACCAAGGAGATCAACCTACAATTAAAAAAATGAATTGTTAACAAAGCAGTTTAATTTTCAACCAAGTAGCTGAATTTCTGACCAAAAAGGTGGCTTTTTAACAGAATATTTGCATTTCCAACAAAATAATACAATTTTCAACTAAACACTACAATTAATTTACAATAAAAAAAAAACGAATTGACAAACAAATAGTTTAATGTTTTGTCCAAATACCAAATAGCTCAATTTTTAACTTAAATGATTATAAGAAAAATGAAAGATCATAAAAAGAAAAAATCAGGAATGATCAGAAAAAAATAAATATTCAACTAAGGATTTCAACAAGAATAACAAAAAGATATCAATCAATTTGTTGAATTCTTAACTAGAAAAAGATCAATTTTGAACAAAATATTTAAATTTTCAACTGCAAAAGATATATTTTGGTATAGTTAATTTTCCAAATTAATAAGATCAATTTTCAACCAAAAAAAAGATTAATTTTCAACCAAGAAAATTCATTTTCGACCAAAAATGTCAACTGAAATGATGAATCTTGAACCAAAAAAATTATTATTTTTTGACAAAGTAGTTCAACTCTCAACCAAATTGGTTGAATTTTGAATAAAGATGAATTTTTGTACAAAAAGATTAATTTTCTACCTAAAAAGGAATAGTTAAATTTTCATTCACAAAAATTAATTTTCAACAACAACAAAATAATTTACAAACAAATAGTTCATATTTCAGCCCAATGAGATGATTTTTCAACGAAATACATAAATTTTCAACCAAATAGTTCAATCATCGAGTAAAAAATATTAATTTCAGGCAAAAAATGAAATAATTTTGAGTTAATAAAATAATTTTACAACAAAAAATATATTATCAACCAACCACTTGGATTTATAACTAAATGGTTGAACTTTCAACCGAAAAGGATAAATTGTCAACAAAATGGTTCAATTTTTAACCAAATAATTAAATTTTGAATAAAATATTTGAATTTTCCACTAAGATGATCAGTCTTCAGGAAAAATTGAATTCTCAACAAAAGTTCAACAAGAATGCAAAAAAACATTGATGAATTTTTCGAATTTTCAATTAAAAAATATAAATTTGCAACCAAGAAAGATCAATTTTCAACCAAAGAAAAAATCGAATTTTCAACAAAATAGTTCAATTTTCAATCAAAAGGGTGAATTTTTAACTAAAATGATGAATCTTGAACAAAAAAATTAATTTTCTGACCAAGTAGTTGAACTTTAAAAAACGAAAGATAAATTTTCAACCAAAAGAGTAAAACGAATTATTAACAAAATAGTTCAATTTTCAACTAAAAGAGATTAAATTTATTTGTGTTAATTAATTAATCCATTGATTTTCAGTTGCACGTTCGACGAAAAAAGATGAAAATTTGTAACAAAAACGGTGAATCTCTAATGAGCCGATTACACTGATGTTCAGAAAAATATTTCTCTCGTTTGACGTATTTTTGTTAGTGATGAATTCGAGACGATTTCGAGATTCTTTTAAAGCATGTTCAGGTGAACTCAAATCTTTATGGAGATCGAGAATCTCAAATAGAACATTTCGAGACCTCGAGTCGAGAATCTCGAAACTTTTTATTTGAGATTCTCGATCTCCGTGAAGTTTTGAGTTCACCTACATTTGTTTCAAGAAAATCTCGAATTTTCTCGAAATCGTCTCGAATGCATCACTAATTTTTGTGCAATTCTCTTGCACAAGTTAACTTTTTTGAGTTTGTGTTTTTAAAGCTTTTTTCTCAATTGAATCCTCTGTTTCTTTTTGCAGATTTAAGTTCACAGTTTGACTGTTTACCTAATGGCGAGCTTATTCCTGGTGTTTCTCGTGGCAGACCTTCTGATTCTTCTGAAAGGTCTTCTCCTGCCAGACTTCATTCTTCGCGTTCTCCAATCAGGTATCCTCTTCCCGCCGAATCGTCTCTTCGTGCCAGGTCTAGATCTCCTCCTGCCGAATCGTCTCTTCGTGCCAGGTCTAGATATTCTCCTGCCAGGTCCAGGTCTCCTCCTGCCAGTCATTTTGTAGACATACTACGTGGGCTTAAAATTGAAGAACTGAGAAATATTCGGCTTATTCCCCACCAGAATCCGAACCGGCGATTCGAAATTCGAAGATACACTTTTCCTCGGAATGCGCCAATTCAAGTGAGAGGAAGATATAATATCCTTGGGCCTATGCCAACCGGAGAACATACTGTATTATCAACGTCCGATGGTGACATCTTTGCAATAGTGGAGAGAAATAATACAGCTCTTCGCGGAATATATTCACATAAATTATTGAGATATGCTACTCAAACCAGAGTTAAAATAAACATGTATCGCGGCGAAGTTGAAGAGATGACTACAGCAGAAATAGATGAAACTCCCTTAGGCAAGAATAGCCCAATCTTCAGAAATTTTGAAACAATCAAAATTTAAAAGTAAAATATTAGGGTAGCCTCAAAACTTCATTTTCAAAACCTCAAAACCATTTATATTCAAAGACCAGCATATTAATCTTGTAACATTTTAACTTTGAATCTTTAATAATCATAATAAAAAATTCCAAATTAAAATTTATTTCTTTAGTGCAACCAAAAAAGACGACCTTTTAGCAAAATACTTATATTATTAACGAAATAATTAAATTTAAACAAAATAGTTACATTCTTTGAAAACTACTTTTTCTAAATTAAAAATATAAATTTCCAACTAAAAACGCTAACATAGACCAAAATTGTTCAAATATTCTAAACCTTGTTCAACTTATACAGGCTTTTGTTTTAAAATACCAACTTTTGGTGTCAAACGTTAACGTAACCTAAAATGGTTCAAAGTTAAGAATCATCTTTAAAATCGAATTTTTTTAATCGGAAAATATCAATTTCCAAAAAAAAACGCGGAAATAATCTAAAATGGTTAAAAAATTCTAAATCTTGTTTAAAGTATGATGATTTTTGTTTTAAAATACAAATTTTTGGTGTTAAACGTGAACGTAACATAAAATGGTTCAAAGTTGTGAATCATCTATAAAGTCAAATTTTTTTCAAACTGAAAAAATCAATTTCCAACAAAAACCGCTAACATAATCCAAAATGGTTAAAAGATTCTAAATCTTCTTTAAACTATAATGATTTTTGTTTTGAAATACAAATTTTTAGTTTAAAGTGCTAACATAACTTCAAATTGTTAAATATTTGATTCTGCTTTGAAATATATATCTTTTTAAATTAAAAATACCCAATTCCGACGAAAAACACTATCTTAATCCAAAATTGTTTAAAGATTCTAAATCTTGTTCCAATTATAATTTTTTTACATACCAACTTTCAATATAATTTCTAATGCAACATTTTTTTTTGAATAATTCTTTATTTTTTATTAGGTTTATTTGTGTTTAAGCTTATATAGATATAATTTGCCTAAGATTCTTGAGAACACTCAATAGATTTTTGAAAATTTCAGATATATCAAAAAAGTATCTAGAAAATTTCGAAGAAATATTTTTTTTTTATTCTATAGGATTTTACAAAATTGAAGTACAAATTTGAGTCAGTGTAAAAGATATTTTGGACTGCTTGGCGCTTGAAAAGACTTTAAAAATATTTAAAAACTTTTCGGAAATCTTTCAAAGTTTTTGACAATTTTGGAAATCTTCTGCAATATTTAAAATATTTAAAAATATTCTCTTCAAATTAATTTTTCAAAATAAAAAATGAATTTCAACATTCCCGTTTTATTTCGAAGTCTTCGGAAATCTACATTTTGATTGCAATTTTTTAAAATCTTTTCAAATTTGATATTGTTTTAAAAATTATTTAAAAACTTTTAAATGTCTTTTAAAATTATTCGAATTTTTCCTATTATTTAATAAAAAATATCTGCAAACTTAAAAAAGGAGAAAATGAAATATTTTACAAAAGATACGAATTCTATATAAAAATAAATTAATTTTGTAACACAAAAATATGAATTTTCCACAAAAAAGTTAATTGTCAACCAAATAATTTAATTTTTAATAATACGTAAATAATACATGAATTTTCTATCAAGAAGATTCATTTTCTACTAAAAAAGACTAACTTTCAACTTATATTATGAATCTTCAACAACAAAAAAAGACTTTTTTCGATCCGAAAATATTTCATTTTAAATCGAAAACAGTTGAATTCCAAAAAAAAATCAACAACATAGTTGAATCCTCAACCAAAAAGATGATTTGAATCATTAAACTGAATAACATTTTTAATTTTTGAACCAAAAAGAGTTGAATTCATACGAAAGTGCGAATTTCCAACCAAGTAGTTGAATCCTCAGAAAAAAAGGATTTTAATTTAAAACCAAACATTTGCAATTTTATTTAAAAAAAAAAAGAATTTTCAACCAAATTGTTAAATTTCCAAACAAAACAGATTTTTTCGTCCAGAATAAAGAAAATTTTAGGCAAATTATAATTTGAAGGAAAAAAATAATTTTTAATGCAAAATATAAATTTCGAATAACTATTTTCAAATTTTTCTGTGTTTATTTGCTTTATATTTATATGAATATAATTTTCCTGGGTTACTCGAGATAATTTAAAAAAATGTACAAAATTTAGACAAAATTTTGGATAAAGGTCCGAAAAGTACTCGCTAATTACGAATATGATAGTAAAAATATCCGAACATTTTATTTTCAAGGTCAAAGCTCCAAAAACCTATAAAAATTTCATGTTTTTTCGAGGTAAGTATTTTTCGGAAATACACCCAAAATTTGAGTAGATTAAAAGATATTTAAGACATTTTGATGCTGGGAAAAAATTTGAAAATATTTGACGAATTTTCGGAAAATTTTCAAAGTTTTAAAATATATTTAATCTCTTCAAAATTTCAAAAATTCCTAAATATCTTTTAAACTGAGACGAATTATTCCACAAATTATTTAAAAATCTTCCCGGTTCAGTTTTGACATTTTTGGAAACCTTTTGAAATATTTTTTTAATCTTTTTAAATATACTCTTAAAATGAATTTTTTAAATACGGAATCACTTTAAATATTTTTAGGAATCTTGAGACATTTTTTTTTATTATATTGTAACCTTTCATATCTTTTAGAAACTTGGAAATTTTGATGCAACATATTCTTAATCGTTATTACTAGATAAATACATATAACCTCATAGAATATGGCCAAGGGATATTTTTTCCTTGATTATTAAAGTGTCATTTACAATTTAAATTTCTCTTTTAGGAATATTTTTTTTAGAATTAAAATTCCTTATTTGGAAATGGCGATTCATATAATTCGAGACAGTTCAAAAGAGGATATTTTTAGCATATACAGGTGATTCGAAATTGGCCTCTAATATTGTAAATCTTCTATTAATATTAAAAATACGATTTCGTATTACCGAAACATTATTATATTTTTATGAAATACTTTTTAAAAGCTGTGCATTAGATTGTACAGAGATTAAGGAAAGATTCTACATTCTTCGACGCATAAATTTTCCATAAAAAATGCGCATGACGCTAATTTTATTTTCTGGGAAAATATGACCCTATATTAAAATAAAGCTGTTGAGAATGTTTTCAGGCAACAAGTGTTTCACATCTCTTGGACATAACTCTTCAACTTCACCACTTCAAGATGGGTCATTAAGAATTCCTTCTAGGCTACAAAGTGTCTCCTCATGTTGGCCATTTCAGTCGCATGAGGAATTTTCATTAAAGTAAAGAGTAAATTCCATCTTAAAACTAAGGAATTCTACCCTTATTGACTAACCACTTGCTTTTAATTAAAAATAATTGAAAATAATTACAAATAATGCTGTCAAGAAAGAAGAGGGCTAAACAAAACAATTCTATAAAATCACATGCAAAATGTTAAGAAACCATTCAAAATTAAACCATTTAATTTAAAATCATATTATCACTACTGGATGGAATTGATGTGTGTTACCCGTTCGGGCATTATTACACAATCTGAGAGAAATTTGGCATGACAGAGAGTAGAAATGACGTTTATGTGTGGGGAAAAATCCGCAGGCGGGGAAAAAACCCACAAAATCTGAAATTTATTTTAGGTTAAAGAGGTAGACAATGAGAGAGGAAAGGTGCCTCATTTCATGAGAAAGTCTCTTGGCATCGCGTGTTTGCGAAGAGGATCATAGTCATATTTCCCTAGGGAGGAAACATGTTTTAAAGGTGAAACTGATGTGGATTCATAAAATTTAGTGGCGGTTTCTTTGATATACTCTGCGATATAGGGTAACTGAAATTCTTTATGTAAGACAGAATTCTTGGTATATCTGGGAGTTTTGGTAATGCGTCTGAGGAATTTATTTTGTATTATCTGGATTTGGTTGATGTTACTTTTTGACGCACCACCCCAAATAGTAGAAGCGTAAGTTATTATGGGTCGGATGCACATTTTACAGATCATAATTGCGTAATCAGGTTTCAGTCTTGAGTGTCCATTTACGTTAGGATATAGGCGCGAGATGACCCCGAGGGCTTTCCCTCTAGTTTCCTGGATATGTTTTTTCCAGTTGAGGCATTTATGTAGCGTCCGCCCAAGGTATTTTACGGAGTTTTTCCATTTGATTTGTTTGTTAAACATTTTAGGTGGGTCCGTTATGGCTGGTTTCCTGACTGAGAAAAGGATTGATTCTGAATTCGCTATGTTGATTTTTATTCTCCAGAGCTTAGTCCACGCTTCAATGATTTCAAGGGCTTTGTTGAGAAGTTTTAAAATTTTTGGTATTGACCAGGAAGAAGTGAATAGTGCCGTGTCATCTGCGTATAGGCCAATTGTGATTTCAGGGACCTCAGGAATGTCGTTCACGAGAATGACAAAAAGCACTGGTCCTAGGATGCTGCCTTGGGGGACACCCCCTCGGATAGGCCTTTTTCCTTAGAGTGCCTGGCTTACTTTGACTGCAAATTTTCTGTTCGTGAGATACGAATGTATAAAGTGGATAAGCCCTTTTAGGAATTTGTAATTAATCAGATTTTTCAAAAGCCCTGTATGCCACACACTGTGGAAAGCTTTCTCTACATCAAGAAAGACAGCTCCTGTGTGTTTCCTTCGATTGAAGTTCAAATGGTTTCAGTGAGTTTGAGCATCATATGTTGCATAGAGTGGCCTTTCCTAAACCCGTATTGTTGCGTTTTCAGTATACTATTTTCCTCAAGATGATAGTTTACGCGAGAGAGGATTATTTTTTCGAAGATTTTACTCATTGTATTGAGTAGGCTAATAGGTCTATAGCTAGCTGGGTCCTGCGGGTCTTTGCCTTTTTTCTGAAAAACTAGAATGTGAGCTGTTTTCCAAGAATCAGGAAAGTAGCTTAGCTGGATGCAGGCGTTGAAGATGGCGGCGAGCAGAGTGAGGTAGGTGGTCGGAATTTTTTTAAGGACGAAATTTAAAATTGAGTCAGGACCAGGAGCTTTATTATTTTTCGTTTTCATGCACTGTTAAAAATGTTTGCAATTTTAATATACATTTAATATACATTTGTATATTAAATCTAAAATCTAGGTATATCAAATCGCCATTAAGAGACTATTTTATTAAATTTCATATACCGCATATTGATCATTTATCAGGAAAGTCAGATATTTGCACTTTACACAAATTAAAAACAATTTTGGCAGCAATTTTCAATTATAAATAATCAAACATAATATTTTCTCCTAGATAAATATAAATTACACTGGTTTTTAAGAGAAAAGTTCAATTAAACAAATAATTGAGAAACCTAACCTCCAAGCACCTGTACTCACGTTAAAATTCTAACATTCACAGCGAATTTTAGAAAGAATTCCACCCGTACGTTGCACTTTAATTGTAAGTAGGAATTAAATCGACGAATTCAAGGTTATTCCTTTATTTTTTAATATTTGACAGGATCTGAAGGAATCAAAGAACTTGTTGTTTTCACGCACTCTGTTTTACCGACTTTAATATACATGTATATTAATTTTACAACATGATGGTATATTAAAATTAATGAACGGTATGTGCAAATGACTTTACTCACATGTATATTAAATTTCGACCAGATTTTTTTAACAGTGTGATTTGTTTGGCTATTTCCGTATGTGTTATCTTTTTGAAATTGTCGGAGCTGGGTACTTTGAGATACTTGTCTACAACTTTTTCACACTCGGCGATGTGTTGTGGGTCGGATGGCTCATCGTGCGGCGTGAAATTGTTTTCGAAGTTTGCTGCTAGCAGATTTGCTTTGTCTGTGGGGGAGAGCGCAAATGTTTTATCAATGTTTTTAAGAGGTGGGATATCAGTTCTCGGTTTTGTTAGTGCTTTACTCATGCGCCATATGGAATTATTTTTTATTTCAAGTTTACCGACTTCTGTATTCCAGTTTATACCTGTGCTCTCGAACTTTAATTGCTATGGTTTTCCGAAGGTGGTTTATTGTGTTTTTAATGATGCATTTTTTTGTTTTTTGATGTTTTCGACAAAGTTTGTTACGGGTATTGATAAGGTCTTCGATCTCGTGGCTGAGAGGTGGGTCGTATTTGCTGAAGGTAGCCTGCGGGACTGAGGTGTGTACGGCAGTTTTAATGTTGGTGGTGAGATTAATTATGGCTTCGTCAATATCAGTAGTTTTTGTGAGATTGGGTTCAGGGTTTATTTGCTCTTCCAGTGTCGAGTTGAATTTTTGCCAATTTGCTTTTGCGAAGTTTTAGCGAGGTACAACCGGAGCTTTTTCACAATTGGTGAATAAGTTCAGAAGGACGGGTCGATGGTCTCAGTCTAATTCATTTAAAGTGTTAGTGTCATGGTTATAGAAGTTGTGTTTAATTATTGCAAAGTCGATGAGGTCTGATTTATGTTTAGTATTGTGGGGGAAGAAGGTATGCGAGTCTGGCGCTGCGATGGACAGATTTTTGTTATTTATAAATTCGAATAAGTGTTATCCGATTCTGTTGGTTGTCCTACTGTTCCATGTTAAATTTTTGGCGTTGAGGTCGCCCGCAGAAATTACCGAGGGGGCAAGTTTAAAAATTTTTTTGTAATCGTTTTCGTTGAATTCTCGAGAGGGGGACTGGTAGAGCGAGACAACAGCATATGGTTTTCCGTGGATTTTTATTTGTATGGCAGTAGCTTCAAGGGCTTCAAGTTTGGGTGTTATTAGTTGATGATGATTGGTATTTTCTTGAATTAGAATTGCAATTCCTCTGTTAGTATTATTTCTGTAAGTTTTATAGCCGCGAACTAGATTAATATGGAGGGATTCGCGTAGTAGGGTTTCATTCAGCAAGCAGATGGTAATGTTATTTTTATAGAGATAAGTGGCTAGTTCGTGTCTTTTATGAAGGATGTCCTGAGCGTTTCAAAACATTATTTTAATTCTATTATTATTGAAGTTGGCCATTTTCAATAGAAAGTGCTAGGATATTGTTTATGATTTCGGCGGTTGAGTTCATGGCTTCTGTTATATTAATTTTTCCTCCCATTATATCGGTGGTTAAGGTCGTGGCTCTTTTTAAAAGGTTTACCAAGTTAATTTTGATTACTTGAGGAGTATTTTGAGCAGGTGTGGCTACTGGATGTATTTTTGTTTGCGGATAAGAATTTTATGCAAAACCGGACGGTTTTCGTACCTTTCTGGGCGTGTTTGTGGGATGCGAAGTTCTCTTTTGTCGGACGGGGTATTTTGCCGGCCACGGCCGTAAAAGTATACTTTTACGGAGTGCGCGCATGCGCTTTTGGTCCAAGCGGCGAATCTCCTGGTTCTCTCTTCTGAAGCATGCGCGGTACATATCACAAATGTTTGTAGACTGTGCAATACAAATGTACAGAGAATGCTGGCCGGTAACACGCAGCAACACGTGGGTCCGCGAGTCTTTCGTTAACCGATAGATAACAATTGTGTCGCGATGGCAAAGATTTTATTTGACTAACTAAAACTAAAATGAACATAACCGCACATGTCTATAATAAGACTAGTATGAAGCTCACGTCCAACATTTAATGTTATGTTTAATTTTAGTTATAGTTATTGAAAATGATTGTTGTACTTTTCCTTACGGGGGGCTTCGCCCCCGAACCCCCACGCGGGCTCCGCCCCGGGCCCCGTCACCTCCATTAAAACTTCACACTCAATACCCTCTCGCATACTAAAACTATATCGGTTTTGCATAAAATATCGTGTGTCACTCCGCAACAAACCTTTGACGACCTCGCCCGCTGTTTGCAGTACGAGGCGTACATGCGCGGGCCGAAGGCGCGCGCATGTAAGCCTCGTGCTGCAAACATCGGCCTCGGACGTCAAAGACTTGGTTTGCTGAGTCGTAACACAATATACTATCCTGCTTTATTGGAGGTTTTTTTCTGGGAATTAGTTTGCGGTTTTTTATCCGCTGGCCTAGTTTTAGGTCTGATCGCGTGCTTTCGAGATCTAGAGGCGACAGCAGTGCTTTAGAGCGGTCGGTTTTGTGGTCGTAGGACATTGACTAAAGGAGTCGCTGAGGTGGTTTGCTGAGAGAATTCTCATTCTGAAAATCGCGTGGTTTCAATTTATTATTGGCGGGTTTCCTAGAGGCTTTCTTGAAGGCTGAACAGCCTCTGTAATTGGCGGGATGGTCTTTGCCACTGTTCGCGCAGTTGGCTGGTGTCTGTCTATCTTTTGGGCAGACAGAGCTTTTATGCGGGGCCCCACATTTCACGCAACGGGGGGTAGCGCTACACATGTCCGATACGTGGTGAAACCTCTGGTAGTTAAAACACTGGGAGGTTTCCTTCGGTTTAATGTAGGGCTCGACTTTAATTTTGATGAATGCAAGTGATTGCAGATTAAGTAGCTGTTTTGCTTGAGGCGAATTTGGGACTGTAAGAAGTATCATGAGAAGAGCCTTTTTTGTTATTCGGTTTCTCATTCGACTAACTGACGTAATTATGCACCAGAGTCCCTCTATAGTAGCCGTCTCGGGGGTACCCTTTATCGCTTCGCACTATCTCGGGACTCAAACAAACCGTTCTTCTTCTCTTTCTTTCTTGTGGCTTTTGATAGCGCCAAACCGTAAACATCGCAACTCCGCTGACTTTACAAACGCCTCCATCTCGTCCCCTTGGACCGCCTTGTCTCTTATAGAGGGAACTACTATAGAGGGACTCTGGTGTATATCCATTTTCCTAAAGTTCAGCCAGCACTGAGTCTTCAGGAAAAGAAATCGGGATGTTTCGAACCACGAGTTTAATAGGGGGAGATTCTATATTTTTGTAGAGATAATATTGAAAGTCTTGCTTCTCTAAGTTAGAGATTATTGAGCGGAAGTCTTCAATATATGATACTCGAACTGAATAAATATCTGAGCAGACGATAAATAACAATTGAACAGTTATAAATTTGGAAAAAATTGGAATAAGTTTATGAGCTAATAAGAAGTTTTGAACAAATTCAAAAATAATTTAATACTTGAAAAGATGTCAAAAAATGTAAAATAATATGTAGATTTTTGAAGATTTTGAAATAAAATTATGTACTTTTCTAAGGATTTTGAAATGCTTCAAGATAATAAATTTTTTTTTAATGCTCCTGGGAAAATTTAAAATGATTTTTATTTTGAAAAATTAATTTTAGTAGAATACTTAAGAATATGTCAAAACAAAAGCAAATTTTGATGAATAAATAACAATTGAACAGTTATAAATTTGGAAAAACTTGGAATGAGTTAATGAGATAATAAGAAGTTATGAACAAATTTAAAAATAATTTAAAACTTGAAAAGATGTCAAACAAAATGTAGATTTTTGAAGATTTCAAACGAAAAATTTAGAAGCTTTTCAATCATTTTGGAAGGTTTCAAAATAATAATAAAAAATTACTAAGATTTCTTGAAAAATGATTTTTTATTATGAAAAATTAATTTCAAGCGAATATTTAAGGTTTTTTAAGGATTTTGAAATGCTTCAAGATCATAAAATTTCTTTTAATGTTCCTGGGAAAATTAAAAGTGATTTTTTATTTAAAAAATATAGTTTCAAGAGAATGCTTTAAAAGATTTCAAAACAAAAATGTATGAATAACAATTTAACAATAATGATTTATTTGCAACGACTTTAAATAAAAATAGTTTAACTTCTAATTAAAAAAGTCTTCAACTTAAAAAAATTGTAATCATTTTATATAATTTATAATAAAAATTCAAAGCGGAGAAATAACTTCAAAATTATTATTAATCTCCCCCTTGAGAGTGGAGGGGAAAGGGTAATTATTGGACCCCCCAAGCGATTCGCACTGAATAAAATTACATTGAATAAAAGAACTTCTAAGAATACGCTAGAGAAAAAACGTCTTGAAAAATTATTTTTTATTTAAAAAAATTAATTTCAAGCGAATATTTAAAAAGATTTCAAAAGATTTCCAAAACTGAAAAAATAATAATCTGGAAGATTTTAAGGCAATTTTTTCTAATTTCGCAGGATTTATTAAAAGTTTTAGGAAAAAATCAAATCATTTTAAAAAATACTCAGAAGTTTTGAAAAATTTTCGAAAATAATTTCAAATTGGTAAAGATTCTAAAAAATGTAGATTTTTTAAGATTTTGGAATAAAATTATGTAGTTTTTTAAGGATTTTGAAATGCTTCAAGATAATAAATTTTTTTGTTAATGTTCCTGGGAAAATTTGAAGTGATTTTTTAATAAAAATATATAGTTTCAAGAGAATGTTTTTAAAAATTTCAAAACAAAGATGTATAAATAACAATTGAACAATAATTATTTATTTGCAACGACTTCAAATAAAAATAATTTAACTTCTAATTAAAAAAGTCTTCAACTTAAAAAAATTGTAATGATTCCATTTCTAATGTTTCTAACTTAAAATTGCCTAAAATGATATAATTTTGAAAACTTATAAGTTTGTTGATGCATTCTTCAATTTAGGGCATTGGAAATGATATTCTGCATTTATAATTATTACAAATTTTGATTTATAACATTCACGATTGATATATTTATATAATTTATAATAAAAATTCAAAGCGAGGAAATAACTTTAAAATTATTATTAACCTCCCCCTTGAGAGTGGAGGGGGAAGCGGAATGTTTGGTTGCCCCCCCCCCCCCCAAAAAAAGATTCGCACTGAATAAAATTACGTTGAATAAAAGAACTTCTAAGAATACGCTAAAGCAAAAAAGTCTTGAAAAATCATTTTTTATTTTGAAAAATTAATTTCAAGCGAATATTTAAAAAGATTTAAAAAGATTTCCAAAACTGCAAAAATAATAATCTGGATGATTTTAAGGCAATTTTTTTAATTTCGCAGGATTTATTAAAAGTTTTAGGGAAAAATCAAATCATTTTAAAAGATATTTAGCGATTCGCACTGAATAAAATCACATTGAATAAAAAAATTTCTAAGAATACAGTATATCAAAAAAAAGGGACTTGGTTTGATAGTATCAAAACAGCCCTAATAGAATATTATTTCCTTATTTTATCCTCATTCTGGTATAGATAATGTATACCAGAGGGTTGCGGAAATCCGCCCCCGTAGGGACGTGCCATATGATTTATTCGGTAAAAAGTCTTTTCACCCACCCCAAACCCAGAAGGGATAATTTTGGACCAAAAATCTTTAACCTTTTTCCAACAAAGTGATTTCGTTTCTCATTGGATTCCTGAAAATCAACCGAAAAGGCTCTTAAAGGGGATGATTTCTGTAATAAAACAACATTCTAAAATTTGGGGTGAAATATAAATAATAAAAGAATCATCTATTATGGACTGAAAGAAAGAACCTGCTAGGCTTAACCTCGCTTTTTTCAATCATACTTCATCATATTCGATAAAAAACGGATAAAGCCACCCTTTATTCGTAAGGGGTCAAGCATAAACTAGGTTACCAAGTTTAGGATATTTTTGCCCCCCCCCCCCCAATAAGCCCTTGGCTATACACATATTTCACGCTCGTTCAACCTGTTGAATTCAACTAAAAAACACGAATTTTTTAACAAAATATTTGAATTCTCAACCAAAATGATGATTTTTCAAAACAGTTGATTAATTTTTTACTCTAAAAGACGATTTTTCGAATAATATATGAATTCTGCACAAAACAGTTGAATTGTTCACCAAAAAGTAAATTTTCTACGACTCGAGATTATGAATTTTCAACCAAAACGTTAATTTTCTACCAAGTAGTTAATTTTTCAAATAAATAGTTAAATTTGTAACCAAATAGTTGAATTTTCTACCAAAATAGTTGAATTTTCAACCAAATACTTGAACTTTAAACTGAAATAAATGTTTTAAGCCAAAAATGAAATAGTTACATTTTTAGATTAAATAATTAATTTTCAACAAAAAATAAAATTTTGACCAGTTAGTTTGTACTAAAAAAGAAGAATATTTAACAAAATAGTGGAATCCACTATTAGTTGAATTTTCTACCAAAATAGTTTAATTTTCAACCAAATACTTGAATTTTCATCTAAAAAACATAAGTTTTCAACACAAAATGAAATAGTTAAATTTTTATTCTGAAAACCTAATTTTCAAAAAAGACGAACTTTTAAGAAGATACACGTATTTTCAACAAAATACATGAATTTTCGGCAAAACAGTTGAATTTTCCACCAGACACTATGAAATTTCAACCAAAAAGTTAATTTTTTTACCAAAGAGTTAATTTTTCAAATAGTTAAATTTTTAACCAAATAGTTGAATTTTCTACCAGAATAGTTAAATTTTCAACTAAATACTTGAATTTTAAATTAAAATAAACGTTTTAAACCAAAAAGGAAATAGTTACATTTTCAGATCAAAAAATTAATTTTCAAGAAAAAATAAAATTTTGACCAGTTAATTTGTACTAAAAAAGAATATTTAAAAAAATAGTCAAATCCACAGCTGAAAATATAAATTTTCCACAAAACAGTTTAATTTTCAAACCGACACCAAATAGTTGAAAATCTTATTTTTGGGGAAAATACACGAATTTTCCGCAAAACAGTTGAATCTTCCACCCCACTCCAAGAATTTTCATCCAAAAAGTTGATTTTCTACTAAGTAGTTAATTTTTCAAATAAATAGTTTAATTTTCAACCAAATATTTGAATTATTAACTGAAAAAGATCAGTTTTCAACCAAAAATGAAATATTTATATTTTTAGTTTAAACACATAATTTTCAAAAAATACGACTTTTGGGGAAAATACACGAATTTTCCGCAAAACAGTTGAATTTTCCACCCCACTCCAAGAATTTTCATCCAAAAAGTTGATTTTCTACTAAGTAGTTAATTTTTCAAATAAATAGTTTAATTTTCAACCAAATAGTGGAATTTTCTAACAAAATAGTTAAATTTTCTACCAAAGTGGTTAAATTTTCAACCAAATTAGTGCATTTTAAACTAAAATAAAAAATAAGTTTTAAACCAAAAATGAAATAGTTACATTTTCAGATCAAAAAAAATTAATTTTCAACAAAAACTAAAATTTTGACCAGTTAATTTGTACGAAAAAAGAAGAATATTTAACAAAATAGTTGAATCCACAGCCAAAAATATTAATTTCCCACAAAACAGTTTAATTTTCAAACCGACACCAAATAGTTGAATTTTCTACCAAAATAGTTTCATTTTCAACCAAATATTTGAATTTTCAACTAAAAAAGATAAGTTTTCAACACAAAATGGATTAGTTACATTTTTATTTTGAAAACTTAATTTAAAAAAAAAACGAATTTTCAAGAATATACATGACTTTTCCACAAAATACATGAATTTTCCGCAAAACAGTTGAATTTTCCACCCGACACTATGAAATTTACACCAAAAAGTTAATTTTTTTACCAAAGAGTTAATTTTAGAAATAAATAGTTAAATTTTTAAACAAACAGTTAAATTTTCTACCAAAATAGTTGAATTTTCAACTAAATACTTGAATCTTAAACTAACATAAAAGTTTTAAACCAAAAATGAAATAGTTACATTTTCAGATCAAAAAATTAATTTCCAACAAAAAATAAAATTTTGACCAGTTAGTTTGTACCAAAAAAGAAGAATATTTAACAAAATAGTTGAACCCACAGCCAAAAATATGAATTTTCCACAAAACAGTTTAATTTTCAAACCGACACCAAATAGTTGAATTTTCTACCAAAATAGTTTTATTTTCAACCAAATATTTCAATTTTCAACTAAAAAAGATAAGTTTTCAACACAAAATGAAATAGTTACATTTTTTTTTAAACTTAATTTTCAAAAAAGACAAATTTTCAAGAAAATACATGAATACTATGAAATTTCAACAAAAAAGTTAATTTGTTTACCAAAGAGTTAATTTTTCAAATAAATAGTTAAATTTTTCAACAAACAGTTAAATTTTCCACCAAAATAATTGAATTTTCAACCAAATACTTGAATTTTAAACTGAAATAAAAGTTTTCAACCAAAAATGAAATAGTTACATTTACAGATCAAAAAATTAATTTTCGGCAAAAAATAAAATTTTGACCAGGTAATTTGTACTAAAGAAGAAGAATATTTAACAAAATAGTTGAATCCACAAACCAAAATATGAATTTTCCACAAAAGAGTTTAATTTTCAAACCGACACCAAATAGTTGAATTTTCTACCAAAATAGTTTAATTTTAAACCAAATATTTGAATTTTTAACTGAAAATGATAAGTTTTCAACCAAAAATGGAATATTTATATTTTTAGTTTGAACACTTCATTGTCAAAAAAGACGAGTTTTGAAGAAAACACATGAATTTTCCGCAAAACAGTTGAATTTTCCATCCCACTCTATGAATCTTCATCCAAAAAGTTTATTTTCTACTAAGTAGTTAATTTTTCAAATAAATAGTTTAATTTTCAACCAAATAGTGGAATTTTCTACCAAAATAGTTAAATTTTCTACCAAAATGGTTAAATTTTCAACCAAATAGTTGAATTTTAAACTAAAATAAAAAATAAGTTTTCAACCAAAAATGAAAGTTACATTTTTAGATTCAAAAACTACTTTTCAACAAAAAAACAAAAAAAGAACTTTCGACTAATTGAACTTGACAAAAAAAAGAATTTTTAACAAAATAGTTGAATCCACAGTAAGAAAAGATGAATTTACAAAGAGGAAGATTAATTTTCTACCAATAAAGGAGAATTTTCAACCAAATATTTGAATTTTCAATGAAAAGTTACATCTTTTAGTTTAAAAACTTAATTTAAAAAAAAGACATATTTTATATCAGTTAAAATAAACCAAAAAATACGAATTGGAAAAATGGGACAGTTAAATTTTCTGTCTAAGAAATTAATTTTTAATACAAAACAAATTTTTACCAAGTAGTTAATTTTTCAAACAAATATTTTAATTCTTAACAAAAAATTTTATTTTTTAACAAAATACTTGAATTTTCTACTAAATGGCTGAATTTTTAACTAAGAAAGATACGTTTTCAACTAAAAGGACACATTGTTATCCCAAAATGGAATAGATAAAAAAAATTTTAACTTAAATCGAAAATAGTTGAATGCAATAAAAAACACGAATTTTCAAATAAATAGTTAAATTTTAAACCAAAATGATGAACTTTCAACGAAAAAGATGAATTTTTAACTAAGACAATTAAGTTTCTACCAAAAAACACAAATTTTTAACAGAATGCATGAATTTTCAACTAAAAAAGAAATTTTTTAACCATATAATCGATTTAAGACTTTCACGATGATCCATTATAATAAATTTAAA
>CAKNYM010048765.1:30522-51564 GCA_932195095.1 Andricus curvator
CATTCATAGTTTCGCACACGATTGAAACCCGCAAAATCTTTGAATTTAAATTTATTTTTAACCATATAGTTGAATTTTTAACTAAAAAAAAATAAAATTTTGAAATGAAAATATAATAATTAAATTTTCAGTTGAGAAAAATAATTTTCAACAAAAATAGAAACAAATTTTCAACGAAATATTTAAATTTTTAACCAAAGAGATGAATCTTCAATCAAAAAAATAAATTTTTAACAAAGTAGTTCAACTTTCAACCAAGTTGTTGAATTTTTTACCAAAAAAGATGACTTTTTAACAAAATAGATGCATTTTTAAACAAAACAAAAATTTAAACGAAAAATTGAGAAAAAGGGAAAATTTTTTGAAAACAGGGGAAAAGGATATATTACTTTCCCCTTTTTAAAGAATATCTGGTTTTTACTATTTTCAAGAAATTTCCCCTCTTTCTCGACTTTTCGTTTAAATCTTTGTTTTGGTTAAAAATTCTACTGTTTGGTTGAAAATTTAATTTTTTTTTTAAATGCAACTATTTAGTTAAAAAATCATATTTTTAGTTTAAAAATTCAAAAAGTTGGTTGAAAGTTGAACTAATCTGTTAAAAATTTATCTTTTTGGTTGAAGATTCATCTATTTGGTTGGAAATTAACTTTTTTTAACTGAAAATTTAACTAATACACTTCTAGTTGAAAATTTATCATCTTGAGTTAAAAATTCAACTATTTGGTTAAAAATTTATCTTTTTTAGTTGAAAATACATCTATTATTCTGTTGAAAATTCGTATTTTTTTATTACATTCAATTCTTTTTGATTTATATTAAAATCTTGTTGTTTGATTGAAATATCATCCATGTTAAAAATAAATTTTGTTATCAAGATTCGTAATTTTAGTTGAAAATTCGTCTTCAGAGGGATATTTTTAATTATATTTTTAATTAAAAATTGATATTTTCTAGTTAAAGATTCATGTATTTTGTTCAAAATTCGTCCTGTTTGTTTAAAAATATAACTGTTTGGTTGTAAATTAATCTGGTCTGGTTGAGGATTCAACAATTTAGTAGAAAATTAAACTATTTGGTTGAAAATTAACTTTTTTGTTAAAAATTCATGTATTTTGTTGAGAATTCAACTATTTTGCTGAAAATTCGTATTCTTTGGTTGAATTCAACTGTTTCTTATTTAAAATGAAAATATTTTTTGGTTGGAATATCAAGTATTACAGATTTCGTTAAGGATTCATCTTTTCGGTTTAACAATTTAATTGCTTTGTAGTTAAATTTAATTATATAGTTATAATTATTATAATTATATATTTCAATTTTGAAGTTTTGCAATTAAAAACTCTTCAATTTTATAGACCTACAAATAAAAATTCTGAAATCTGGATGATTTTGAAGATCAAAAGTAAAGAGTTTTTAATTATAAATGTTCTAAATTCAACAACTTTAAAATGTAAATCATCAAAATTATAAAAATTTTAATGTAATTTTTAATTGTGCATTTTCAAAATAAAAACTCTTGAATTTTAAAGGTTTAGAATACAAAGTTCTATAAATTTGAAGAAGTAAAATTGAAAATTCTTGAATTTAGAAAATAAAGAATTATTCAATTAAAAATTTTAAATTATTCAATTTTAACGATTTGCAATTTAAGATTCTTAATTTTTTAACATTTCCAATTCAAAGTTCTACAATTTCGAAGAGATAATATTGATAATTCTTAAAGTTTGAAAATATAAAATTGCAAATTATTAAATTTTCGAGATCTATATATTTCAAAGATATATCATTTTTAACGTTTTTTTAAATAGTTCAATTTTGAAGATTTAAAATTGAAAATTCTTCAATTTTTACGATTTGCAATTTTAGATTCTTCATTTTTTAAGATTTACAATATAAAGTTTTACAGATTTAATGAGATGCAATTGATAATTTTTGAATTTTGAAAATATAGAATTGCAAATTATTACATTTTTAAGATTGATATTCTGAAGCTATGTAATTTTAAACGTCTTTTTGTTGCTGTTGGAATATTTCAATTTTGAAGATTTTTGAAAACTCTTCAATTTTTAAAATCAAAAGTCAATAGTTTTCAATTATAAATTTTCCAAATAGAAGAAATTTAAAATGTAAATCATAAAAATTAGAAAATTTTTAATGGTAAAACTTAAAGTTTGTATAATTTTTAATTGTACATTTTAAAGAATTAAAAACTCTTGAATTTTAAAGATTTATCATGCAAAGTTCTACAATTTTGAAGAGATAAAATTGATAACTTATATTTTGAAAATATAGAATTCCAAATTATTTAATTCTCCAGATCCATATTTCAAAAGTATATTATTTTGAACGTTTTTTTTTTTTATAGTTTAATTTTGAAGATTTATATTTTCAAGGTATGTAATTTTGAACGTTTTTTTTTAATGGTTCAATTGTTATGATTTACAAATGAAAATTCTTCAATTTTAATGATTTGCAATTTAAATTTCTTCATTTTTTAAGATTTCCATTTCAAAGCTCTACCATTTTGAGTTACATTCGAAAATTCATAATTTTTGAAAATTCATAATTTTTGAAAATTCTTGAATTTTGAAAATATAAAACTGTAAATTATTAAATTTTAACAATTCATATTCTGATGGTATGTAACTTTCAACGTTTTTTTTATGGAATATTTCATTTTTGAAGATTTAAAAATGAACTCTTCAATTTTAAAGATACATAAATAAAAATTCTTAAATTTGGATGATTTTAAGACCAATAGTCAAGATTTTCGAATTATAAATCTTCCAAATTGAAGAAATCTCACATGTAAATGAACAAAATTCGAAAATTTTTAATTCTTAAATAATTAAATTAAAAATTCTCAAAATTTAAATGATTTTGAAGATCAAAAGTCAAGAGTTTTTAATTATAAATCTTGCAAATTCAACAAATTTCGAATTCAAATCGTAAAAATTAGAAAATTCTTAATGATAAAACTTAAAGCTTGCATAATTTTAAATTTTCAAAAAAAAGCACTTCAATTTGAAAGATTTAAAATGTAAATTACTACAATTATGAACAGGCACAATACAATTGAAAAATCTTGAATTTTGAATATAGAAAATTATTCAATGTTCAAGATTTATATTTTAAAGGTATGTAATTTTGAACGTTTTTTTGAAATTGTTCAATTTTGAAGATTTACAATTACAAATTCTTTAATTTTGATTTTCAATTTAAGATTCTTTATTTTTTAATATATCTAATTCAAAGTTCTACCATTTTGAGGATTTACATTTAAAAATTTTGAAGAATTATATTCCAAAGATATGTAATAATGAACTTTTTTTTCGAATCGTTCAATTTTTAAGATTTACAATTGCAAATTTTTCAATTTTAATAATATGCAAATAAAAATTTTTAAACTTGAATGATTTTGAAGATCAAAAGTCAAGAGTTTTCAAATTTAAATCGTCAAAATTGGAACTCTCTTCATGATAAAACTTAAAGCTTGTATAATTTTAAATTGTAAATTTTCAAAATAAAAAACTCTTCAATTTCAAAGATTTAAAATATAAAGTTCTACAATTCTAAAAAGGTACAATAAAACTGAAGATTCTTGAATTTTGAAAAAATGAAATTATACACTTTTCAAGATTTATATTTTAAAGGTATGTAATTTTGAAAATTTTTTTGGAAATGGTTCAATTTTGAAGATTTATGATTGAAAAAAAATGTCATCAAACGTTTTTTTGGAACTTTGGTCCCGATTAAGGATTTAAAAATTAAGAAACCTAAATGAAGATTTGATCTTTGATATCAAATTTTTAATAATTCTAATTAAAAATTAATTATTCAGTGATAAAGAGTCTTTAGAAGAACTAAAGGTACAAAAAATATTTAAATTAATTTTTTTAAAGGCCGACTGTGAAATCCCTCTGGATTTAAATATCCAATCAGTGAATGCAATTAAAGTAGAAGTACCAAAGTTTCACCGCTTTGAAATTTAACGCGGTTACTAATTTAGGCTTTGAAATACGATTTTATCGAAAAATTTCTTAGCGCAAAAATTTAATTTAAATTTTTAATTAATTCATGAATCGATTCTTTTTTCACACTTTTAAAATCGAAAAAGTTCTAGGTGAAAATGAAAATCTTTTTACATCGGAAACATCCAATTAGTTTCAGAAACTGTGAAAGGAAATTAATTCTCCAGTGAATCGAACGTAACCACTCTGACGTTAATTGATTGGAATTATTCAACTGTAGTGAACAATCGGGAAGGAATTCTAAAAATTGATTTTTAACCAATAAAAAACGAATTTTAACAAAATAATGAAATTTTCAATCAAAAAGATTAATTTTGCTACCAAAAAAGTCGCCTTTACAACAAAATACATATATTTTCAACAAAATTGTTGAATTTTCAATAAAACAATTAAATTTTCAACAAAATAGTGGAATTTTGAACCAAATAATTAAATTTTCAACAAAATAGTTGAGTTTTTGACAAAATAATTAATTTTTCAACTAGATGATGAATCTTTAAATACAAAAATTAGATTTTAAAGAAGAAGTTTAACTTACCAAATAGTATATTTTTTAATAACAAAAATTAACTCTCAACGAAAAATACAATATTTGATATTTAAACCAAAAAAAGATTTTGATTCTAAATGAAAAACAGTCGGAATATGTAATTTTGACGAGAAAGTTAATTTCCAACTTCAAAAAAAGTTAAAACTTCAAACGATCAATGTTCAACCAAAAACGGAATAATTAAATTTGCGATTGAAAAATTTGTTTTCAACCTTCAACCAAGCAGTTAAATTTTTAGCCAAGAAGATTAATTTTCTATTAACAAGGATGAATTTATAACAAAATCAATCAATTTTCCACTAAATTTTTCAATTTTGAACTACAGACGAACAATCTTAAACCAATAATGGAATCGTTCAATTTTCTGTTCAAAAAAATTAATTTTCGATGAAATAAAAACGAATTTTCAACAAAATAATTAAATTTTCAACTATTGTAATGAATTTTCAACTAAAAAAGATAAATTTTCAACCAAACATGGAAATTTTTAATTTTTAGTTAAAAATATTAATTTTCAACAACAACAAAAAAAGAGTTTCCAACAAAATATTGAAATTTTTGACAAAGCCGATGGAACTTCAACTAATATAATGAAGTTTTAACAAAATATTTTAACTTTCAACCAAGCAGTTAAATTTTGAGCCAAGAAGATTAATTTCTATTAAAAAAGATCAATTTATAACAAAATAAATCAATTTTCTTCTAAATTGTTTAATTTTGAACTAAAGACGAACAATTTTCAACAATAATGGAATAGTTAAATTTTCTGTTCAAAAATATTTATTTTCCACCAAAGAAAAACGAATTTTCAACTACTGTAATGAATTTTCAACTAAAAAAGATAAATTTTCAACCAAACATGGAAACTTTTAATTTTTAGTTAAAAAGATTAATTTTCAACAAAATATTTAAATTTTCGACAAATCCGATGGAACTTCAACTAATAAAATGAATTTTTAACCAAATGTTTTATCTTTCAACCAAGCAGTTACATTTGTAACCACGAAGATTAATTTTCTATTAAAAACGATGAATTTATAACAAAACAAATCAATTTTCCACTAAATTGTTCAATTTCGAACTAAAGAAAAACAAATTTTCAACAAAATAATTGAATTTTCATTTTTAGGTAAAAAGATTAATTTTCAACAACAAAAAAACACAAATTTTTCACAAAATATTTAAATTTTCGACAAAGCAGATGGATCTTTAACTAATAAAATGAATTTTTAACAAAGTAGTTCAACTTTCAACCAAGCAGTTAAATTTTCAATCAAAAAGATTCATTTTCAACCAAAAAAGACGAATTTATGACAAAATAAATTAATTTTCAACTAAATTGTTGAATCTTAATCTGAAAACAATCAATTTTCAACCAAAAATGAAATACAAATTTACAGTTGAAAAAATTGATCTAAACAAAAGCAAAAAGAATTTTCAACAAAATAGTGGAATTTTGAACCAAATAATTAAATGTTCAACAAAATAATTAAGTTTTTAACCAAATAATTAAATTTTCAACTAAATGATGAATTTTTGAAAACAAAAATGAATTTCCAACGAAGAAGTTTAACTTACTAAGTATGTATTAAAATTTTGAATACAAAAATATTAATTCTCAACAAAAAATATAATAGTTGATATTTTATTCAACAAAATATTTAATTTTAAATAAAATTGCTACAAGAACAGATGAATTTTCAAAATAAGAGTTTAATTTTACAGCAAAAAATACTTTTCAGTCATGAGGTAAAGAAATTTCAACCAGATTGTTCAATTTTCAAATCAAAAATACGAATTTTCTACCAAAAAGTTGAATTTTTAACCCGAAAATGTAAATTTGCAAGCAAAGAGTAAATTTTCAACCAACTAGTTAAATTTTATAGAAAAATAATAGAATTTTCGAAACAGACGAATTTTCTACAAAACAGTTGAATTTTTAAAATAAAAAAAAAATTTTAATAAACAACTTCATTTTCAAACTAACAATTAAATTTGTAACTAAAAACAATCAATTTTGAACCAAAGATAACAGTTAAATTTGTAATTCAAAAAATTGATTTTCAGCCAATAAAAAAACGAATTTTCAACAAAATAGATGGATCTTCAACTAATGAAATTAATGTTTAACAAATTAGTTCAATTTTTTACCAAATAGTTGAATTTTGGATCAATAAGAATAATTTTTCTACCAAAAAAGACGATTTCACAATAAAATACATAAATTTTCGACCAAATAATTGAATTTTCCAAAAAATAGTTGAATTTTTATTTCGATATTAAATGTGTAACAAAAGAGTTGAATTTTTAACCAAATAATTAAATTTTCAACAAAATAGTTGATTTTTTAACGAAATAATTAAATTTTCAACTACATGATGAATCTTTAACTTCAAAAATTAGATTTTAAAGAAGAAGTTTAACTTACCAAATAGTAGATTTTTTAATAAAAAAAATTAATTCTCAACGAAAAATGTAATATTTGATATTTGAACCAGAAAAAGATTTTAATTATAAATAAAAAACAGTCGTAATATGTATTTTTAACCACAAAGTTAATTTCCAACCAAATAGTTAATTTTTCTACAGAATAATAGAATTTTCCACACAGAAACACGAATTTTCAACAAAACAGTTGAATTTTTACGCCCAAAAGGCAAATTTTCTACGAAACAGTTGAATTTTCGATAAAAAAATATGATTTTCCAACAAAATGGTTGAATTTTCAATAAGTTGAATTTTTAACCAAATAATTAAATTTTCAACATAATAGTTGAATTTTGAACTAAATAATTATATTTTTAACAAAATAGTTGAATTTTCAAATGAATAATTAAATTTTCAACAAAATAATTAAGTTTTTAACAAAATAATTAAATTTTCACCTAAATGATGAATCTTTAAAAACAAAAATGAGTTTCCAACGAAGAAGTTTAACTTACCAAGTATGTATTAGAATTTTTAATACAAAAATATTAATTCTCAACAAGAAATATAATAGTTGATATTTTATTCAACAAAATATTTAATTTTAAATAAAATTGCTACAAGAACAGATGAATTTTCAAAATAAGAGATTAATTTTACACCAAAAAAGACTTTTCAGTTAAATTTGTAACTAAAAACAATAAATTTTGAACCAAAAATGCAACAGTTAAATTTTTAATTCAAAAAATTGATTTTCAGCCAATAAAAAAACGAATTTTCAACAAAATAGTTCAAATTTCGACAAAAGAGATGCATCTTCAACTAATAAAATATATTTTTAATAAAGTAGTTCAAGTTCTTACCAAATAGTTGAATTTTCAATCAATAAGAATAATTTTTCTACCAAAAAAGACGACTTCACAATAAAATTCATAAATTTTCGGCCAAATTGTTGAATTTTCAAAAAAATAATTAAATTTTCAACAAAATGGTTGAATTTTTAACCAAATAATTAAATTTTTAACAAAATAATTAACTTTTTAACAAAACAATTAAATTTTCAACTAAATGATGAATCCTTGAAAACAAAAATGAATTTTTAATACAAAGATATTAATTCTCAACAAAAAATATAATAGTCGATATTTCATCCAAAAAAGGATTTTAATTTTAAATAAAACTGCTACAAGAACAGATGAATTTTCAAAAAAAGAGTTTAATTTTACACCAAACAAGACTTTTCAGTCACGAGGTACAGAAATTTCAACCAAATTGTTGAATTTTCGAACCAAAAATATGAATTTTCTACCAAAAAGTTGAATTTTTAACCCGAAAATGTAAATTCTCAAGCAAAGAGTAAATTTTCGACCAACTAATTAAATTTTATAGAAAAATAATAGAATTTTCAAAACAGACGAATTTTCTACAAAACAGTCGATTTTTTTACAAAACAGTTGAATTTTAAAAATAAAAATAAGAATTGTAAATAAACAACTTTATTTTCAACCAAACAGTTAAATTTTGAACTAAAAACAATCAATTTTGAACCAAAGATTCAACAGTTAAATTTGTAATTCAAAAAATTGATTTTCAGCCAATAAAAAAACGAATTTTCAACGAAAGAGTTCTAATTTCGACAAAATAGATGGATCTTCAACTAATAAAATAAATGTTTAACAAATTAGTTCAAGTTTTTACCAAATAGTTGAATTTTCGAAAAAATAATTAAATTTTCAACAAAATAGTTGAATTTTGAACCAAATAATTAAATTTTCAACAAAATAGAGGAATTCTTTAAAAAATGGATGGGAGAGTATAGGGGAAAGAGTGTAAAGTCTGTACTTGGATGCTTTTCTTGTAAAAGAAAATCACTAATTTGAACTTTTTCAAGCATTTCAAAAAAATTCTTATCCAGATTTATATTTTCCATGTGTGATATGACATTCTGCGTTAGCGCGCTCGCCCCCCGTATAAGGAATTTTTTGGATAGCTGAAAATTTAAGTATTCAATTTTTTTTGAAAAATTTATTTTTTCTTCAGTTGAAAATTGTTTTTTTTTTTTTGTAGAAAATTATTTTTCTGGTTTGAAAATTCATCTGTTTGGTTGAAAAATCATTTCTTTGGTTGAAAATTTTACTATTTTTTTGAAATTTTTTTGTTGATAATTAATTTTCTTAACTGAAAATTGACGTATTCCATTTTTGTGTTGAACAACTTATTTTTCCTTTGATTGAAAATTCGTTTTTTGGTAGAAAATTATTCTTCTGATTTGAAAATTCATCTTTTTGGTTGAAAGATCATTTCTTTGGTTATTTCTTATAAAAATGTCATAAAAATATGTGAATTCGCTTTTTTTTATATTTAAATATTTTTTTAAGCTGAAAACTCAACTATTCCATTTTTTGTTAAAATTTTATATTTTTAGTTAAAAATTCAACTATATGGTAGAAAATTCATGTATTTTGTGGAAAACTTGTATCTTTGGATAGAATATTATTGTTATTTTTTGAAAATTCGTTTCTTTGGTAGAAAAACCTTTTTTTTGTTGAAAATTAATTTTTCTAACAGAAAATTTAACTATTCTATTTTTGGTTGAAAATAATTTGTCTGGATTGAAAATTCATCTTTCTATTTGAAAAATTATTTCTTTGGTTGAAAAGTTAATTATTGTTTAAAAAATTCGCTTCTATATTGCTTGAAATTTTCTGTAAATTGTTGAAAATTTAATTATTTTGTGTAAAAATGTTGTTTGAAAATTAATTTTTTTAACTGAAAAATTAAATATTCCTTTTCTTTCGACAAATTGATTTGTTCTTTATTCGAAAATTCGTTCTTTAATAGAAAATTGTTGTTCTGGTTTGAAAATTCATCTTTTTGTTTGAAAAATCATTTCTTTAGTTGAAAATTCGTTTTTCTTTGGTTGAAAATTTATCTTTTTCAGTTGAAAATTGATCAATTGCATTAAAAATGCATGTATTTTGTTAAAAATTTGTATTTCTGGTAGAAAATTGATCATCTTGTCCAAAAATTTATCTTTTATGTGTAGAAGACTTAATTTTTTTTAATCATTATTTTTCGGTTAAAAATTTAATTATTTCATTTTTGATTCTAAATGTATCTTTATTAATTGGAAATTAAACTATGCAAACCAACTAGTCAAATTTTATACCAAAATAATAGAATTTTCTACAAAACAGTTGAATTTTTAAAATAAAAATAAGAATTTTAAACAAACAACTTCATTTTCAACCAAAGAGTTAAATTTTTAACTAAAAACAATCAATTTTGAACCAAAGATGCAACAGTTAAATTTGTAATTCAAAAAATTGATTTTCAGCCAATAAAAAAACGAATTTTCAACAAAATAGTTCAAATTTCGACAAAAGAGATGAATCTGCAACTAATAAAATAATTTTTTTGATAAAGTCGTTCAAATGTTAATAAAATAATTAAATTTTCAATCAAAAAGATTAATTTTTCTACCAAAAAAGACGACTTCACAATAAAATTCAAAAATTTTCGACCAAATTGTTAAATTTTCAATGAAATAATTAAATTTTCAACAAAATAGTTGAATTTTTAACCAAATAATTAAATTTTCAACAAATTAGTTGAGTTTTTAACAAAATAATAAAATTTTCAACTTGATGATGAATCTTTAACTACAAAAATTAGATTTTAAAGAAGAAGTTTAACTTACCAAATAGTAGATTTTTTAATTTAAAAAAATGTAATATTTGATATTTGGACCAAAAAAGATTCTAATTATAAATAAAAAACAGTCGGAATATGTATTTTTGACCACAAAGTTAATTTCCAACCAAATAGTTAATTTTTCTACAAAATAATAGAATTTTCCACACAGAAACACGAATTTTCAACAAAACAATTGAATTTTTACGCCAAAAAGGCAAATTTTCTACGAAACAGTTGAATTTTCGATAAAAAAAATATGATTTTTCTACAAATTCAACAAAAATGAACAACAAACAACGAAAAACAAAAATACGAATTTTGTACCAAAAAGTTGAATTTTCAAACCGAAAATGTAAATTTTCAAGCAAAGAGTAAATATTCAACCAAACAGTTAAATTTTATTCTTTACAATAAAATACATAAATTTTCAAACAAATTGTTGACTTTTCAATTGAATAATTAAATTTTCAACAAAAAAGTCGAATTTTCAATCAATAAGATTGATTTTTCTACCAAAAAAGACGACTTTACAACAAAATACATATATTTTCAACAAAATTGTTGAATTTTCAATGAAACAATTAAATTTTCAACAAAACCGTTGAATTTCGAACCAAATAATTAAATTTTCAACAAAATAATTGAGTTTTTAACAAAATAATTAATTTTTCAACTAGATGATGAATCTTTAACTACAAAATTTAGATTTTAAAGAAGAAGTTTAACTTAACAAATAGTAGATTTTTTAATAAAAAAAATTAACTCTCAACGAAAAATATAATATTGTATTTTGGACCAAAAAAGATTTTAATTATAAATAAAAAACATTCGGAATATGTATTTTTGACCACAAAGTTAATTTCCAACCAAATAGTTAATTTTTCTACAAAATAGTAGAATTTTCCACACAAAAACACGAATTATCAATAAAACAGTCGAATTTTTAAGCCAAGAAGGCAAATTTTCTACGAAACAGTTGAATTTTCGAACGAAAAATATGAATTTCCAACAGAATGGTTGAATTTTCAATAAATTGAATTTTTAACCAAATAATTAAATTTTCAGCAAAACAGTTACATTTTGAACCAAATAATTAAATTTGTAACAAAATAGTTGAATTTTCAACTGAGTAATTAAATGTTCAACAAAATAATTAAGTGTTTAACAAAATAATTAAATTTTCACCTGATAAAGTTAATTTTCAACTAAATAGTTAATTTTTCAACAAAATAATAGAATTTTCCACACAGAAACACGAATTTTCAACAAAACAGTTAAATTTTTAAGCCAAAAAGGCAAATTTTCTACAAAACGGTTGAATTTTCGATAAAAAAATATGATTTTCCAACAAAATGGTTGAATTTTCAATAAATTGAATTTTTAACCAAATAATTAAATTTTCAGCAAAACAGTTAAATTTTGAACCAAATAATTAAATTTGTAACAAAATAGTTGAATTTTCAACTGAGTAATTAAATTTTCAACAAAATAATTAAGTTTTTAACAAGATAATTAAATTTTCACCTGATAAAGTTAGTTTTCAACTAAATAGCCAATAAAAAAACGAATTTTCAACAAAAGGGTTCAAATTTCGACAAAAGAGATGGATCTTCAACTAATAAAATAAATTTTTAACAAAGTAGTTCATGCTTCTACCAAATAGTTGAATTTTCAATCAATACGAAATTTTTGAGTTTTCAATAAAATAATTAAATTTTCAACAAAATAGTTGAATTTTGAACCAAATAATTAAATTTTCAACAAAATAGAGGAATTCTTAAAAAAAAGGGGCGGATGAGTATAAGGGAAAGAGTGTAAAGTGTATACTCGGATGCTTTTCTTGTAAAAGAAAATCACTAATTTTCACTTTTTCAAGCGTTTAAAAAAATTCTTATCCAGATTTATATTTTTGAACAACCCCTTTTTAAAAATTGATTTTACTCACCAGTTGCAGAGCCGGATGGATTAAAATTAGATTTCGAAGTAGATTCTGAACCGACTGGAAGGCTGGACACCTCTTTCACACGAACAACACTACTTGGCAACAAAATTGTATTTTTTGCTAAAAGACTTGTCGCGGAATTCGATTTGACGGCAATTTTTTTAACTTTTTCCGGAAGATCTTTAACATCTTGAACCGGATCGGGGATGAGAAAAGGGGTAGATTTTGCTGAAGATGATGACTTTGCTCCATCATGTTGCGAACTCGAATTTTCCATCCTGAAAGAAAATATTCAGATTATTTTTAATCTTGGTTCAGTTTTTTTTAATGAATTAATGAATCACATTAAAGATATTTATTTTTCTAATGACCCTGGTGGCAAAATTTTTACCAAAAAGTAGAGAAAACTAAAACTATTTTCACAGGAATCTACAAATAAGTACAATAAATTACAACCAAAATTATAGGAAAGTACAACTTTTTTCTATTATTGAAACGAATTTTGTACTTTTTTGTATTTTTTGGACATTGTTGTACTTTATTGTCGTTTTAATTTTCTATAAGAATCTACAGGAATTTTAATGAATGGTAGAATATTTAAAGACAAGAATGAATAATCGTTATTAAGAAAAAAAACATTATGTTTCAAGTTTTTTTCAAATATATAGCAATCGAATTTTAAACTTTTCAAATTAAAGCTTTAAAAAATGTTAATTCAAAAGCTCAATAATTTTCGCATATAAAATGAAAGCTTTAAAAAAATTTCAATTGGAAATTTTTTTAATTAAAAGCCGTTAAACTTCAAAATTTAAATTTTTAACTTTTATAGATTGTACAGTTAAAATATTTTAAAAAAATAAATCCACGCTATCATTTTCCATGCTACGAATTGAAGGATGAATAAAAAAATGTATAAATTTTCCAAAATATGTAATTTTAAGCAATTTTAAGCTAGAAACATTAATTTATACATTAAAATTTGTTTTGAAATCTTTTTAAATAATTCCTTAAAATTATGTTTAAAAAAAATAATTGTAAAATTCTCCAGGAATGTAATAATAACTTGATTACCTTGGAACTCGAACATTCCAAAAAATTGTTTGGAAAATCTTGCAAAAGTAAAAGAATTACCTTAAAATCATCCAGATTCTTTTTTTCTTAATTTTGGAAATCTTATTAAATATTCTATTAAAATTAATTTTTCAAACAAAAAAAACTATTGTTAGTTTTTCTAGAAATTTTGTCTTCATTTAAAATCTTTAAAAATGCTTAAAAAGCTTATCAATTTTGTGTTCAACATCTTCAAAAATCTACATTGTGTTTTAAACGTTTTGAAATCTTTTCACGTTTCAAATTATTTTGGAATCTTTTCAAAACTTCTAAATATATTTTAACCATACTCGATTATTTTCCAAATCAATTGTTCAATTGTTATTTATTATTCAAATTTTTTAAAAATCTTTTCAAATATTCTCTTAAAATTAATTTTTCAAAATAAAAAATCACTTTGAATTTTCCCAGCAAAGTTAAAAAATTTTTTTATTTACTCAAAACTTTTAAAGATCAATAAAAAGCTTATTTTTCGAAATCTTCTTCAGTTTTAAATTAAGTTTGGATCTGCTCAAAATTAAGTAGAAAAATTAAGTAGAAAAATTAAGTAGAAAAATTAAGTAGAAAAAATATTAATAAAAAGTTATAAAAATTTTTGAATTGTAGAAACTTATACTTTATTGTTAATTTTTTTACTTTTCTACAAGAAAATATAAGACGCAATCAGCTATTTGTATTTAACTTTTCTTTTTGTTGTTGTTAAATTTTGTACATTTTTTACAAAAAAGTACATGTTTTAACAAAAAATTACAGTTGTAGAAATATTGTACTTTCTTGTAGAAATTTTTCCACCAGGGGAACTCATATTGCAGGTAAAAAAAGTTTAGCAAAAATTAAAAACAAATAATTGTTTGCTCAATCATAGTTATTTCTGTGAGTCAAACTTTATTTCAGTTTGTTTTTTTATCAATTTATAAACAAATAGTTGAATTTTCAAGACAAAAAGACAAATTTTTGAAAATACAGTTACATTTTTAACCCGAAAAGTTAAATTTTTGATAAAAAAGTTAATTTTCAGCCAAGAATGAATTTTTAGTCAATAAAGATGACTTTTCTACCATGAAAGATGAATTTTCAATCCCAAAGACCGAATTTTCAACAAAACAGTTGAATTATCGACCACAAAAATGACTAACAAAATAATTAAACTTTCAGAACAATAGATGATTTTTTTACCAAGAAGATTAATTTTCTTCCAAAGGACGAATTTTCAACAAAAAACATGAATTTTCAACCAACTAGTTGAATTATCAACTAAAAAAAAATAAATTTACATCCAACAATTTCTATATTTTGTTGGAAATTCATCTTTTTTGATAGGAAATGATTTTTCTTGTTTGAAAATTCATCTATTTTGGTTGAAAATTAAGTTCTTTGGTTAGAAATTTAACTACTTTGTTGAAAATTCTTTATTTTTTGGGTTGATGATAATTAAAAAAAAAAATTTAAGTATTCCATGTTTGTTTGAAGAATGTATTTTTTCTTCAGTTGGAAATTCGTCTTTTTGGTAGAAAATTATTCTCCTGGTATGAAAATTCCTCTTTTTGTTTGAAAAATCATTTCTTTGGTTGAAAATTGTACTATTTTGTTAAAAATTCGTTTTTTTTTTGTAGAAAACTATTCTTTTAATTGAAAAATTAAATATTCCAATTTTGGTTAAAATTTTTTATTTGTAGTTGGAAATTCAACTATATGTTTAACATTTTCTTGAAGGTCGTTTCTTTGGTAGAAAATTCGATTTTTTTTTCTTGAAGATTAATTTTTTTCACAGAAAATTTAACTATTCTATTTTTGGTTGAAAATTATACTTCTGGCTTGAAAGTTCATATTTGTGGTTGAAAAATAATTTTTTTAACTGAAAATTTAAGTAATCTATTTTTCTTTGAAAAATTTATTTTTTCTTCAGTTGAAAATTGTTTTTTTTTTTTGTAGAAAATTATTATTCTGGTTTGAAAATTCATCTGCTTGATTGAAAAATCATTTCTTTGGTTGAAAATTTTACTATTTTGTTGAAATTTTTTTGTTGATAATTAATTTTCTTAACTGAAAATTTACATAATTTTGATTTGAACATCTTATTTTTTTCTTTTATTGAAAATTCGTTTTTTGGTAGAAAATTATTCTTCTGGTTTGAAAATTCATCTTTTTGGTTGAAAAATCATTTCTTTGGTTATTTCTTATAAAAATATCATAAAAAAGATGTGAATTCGCTCTTTTTTATTTTAAAATATTTTTTTAAGCTGAAAATTCAACTATTCCATTTTTGGTTAAAATTTTATATTTTTAGTTAAAAATTCAACTATATGGTTGAAAATTCATGTATTTTGTGAAAAACTCGTATCTTTTGGTAGAATATTATTGTTCTTCTTTGAAAATTCGTTTCTTCGGTAGAAAAACCTTTCTTTTTTTTTTTTTGAAAATTAATTTTTCTAACAGAAAATTTAACTATTCTATTTTTCGTTGAAAATAATTTGTCTGGTTTGAAAATTCATCTTTCTATTTGAAAAATTATTTCTGTGGTTGAAAATTTAATTATTTTTTTTTAAATTCGTTTGTATATTGCTTGAAAATTTCTGTATAATGTTGAAAATTCATCTATTTTGATTGAAAATTTAAATATTTTGTTTAAAAAAATTTGTTTCAAAATTAATTTTTTTAACTGGAAATTAATTTTTTTAACTGGAAATTAATTTATTTAACTGAAAATTTAAGTATTCCTTTTTCTCGAAAAATTTATTTTTTCTTTAGTTCATTTCTTTAGTTGAAAATTTATTTTTTTACTAAAAATTTAACTATTACATGTTTGGTTGAAAATTTATCTGTTTCAGTTGAAAGTTGATCCATTTCATTAAAAATTCATGTATTTTGTTAAAAATTTGTCTTTCTGGTAGAAAATTAATCTTCTTGTCCCAAAATTTATCTTTTTATGTGTGGAAAATTAAATTTTTTTAAATTCATTATTTTTTTCTTGAAAATTTAATTCTTTCATTTTTTATTCAAAAAGTATCTTTATGAGTTGAAAATTAAACTATGCGGTGTAAACAAAATATTAAAAAAATATAAAAACGACTTTAAAACGTTCTCTCAGTAGACAATAATGTTATATCTCTGAAATACAAAACTACGCAACAAAAAATGACCAGTAATTAGAGCATTAAATTTTTCCTTTCCCAAATAAAATAATGACATTTTCACTTTCTTTTATGAATAAACTGTAAGCCTTTATTATAAATTTGTATGAAAAATGCAATTTTTCGTTTATCCAATTTGAATTTTCGCGGGACTTTGACCGGACCAACTAGCGCTCCACAGCGGCTAGTAAACTCCCTTTCCCCTCCTCACCAGAGTGCGCGATCTGTTCGGGTCCGAGTTCTGCGAAAATTTAAATTTAATAAATGAAAAATAGCCTTTTTTAATACAAATTATTAATTAAAATTTATAGTTCATTTGTAAAGTAAAGTAAAAGAGTAATTCATTCAGTTTGAAGAGAAAAAATTTAATATTTTAATTACTGGTCACTTTTTCTTGCGTAGTTCTGAATTTTATAAACATAACATTATTGTCTGCTGAAAAAATTTAAAGTACATGTTTTGATAACAGTCTCTATTTTTTTTATAAAATAGTATAATTTTCAACTGATAAAGATAAATTTTCAACCAAAAATAAATTAGTTCAATTTTCAACCAAAAATGAAATAGTTCAATTTTCAACCAAAATTATGAGTTTTCAAAGAATTTTAAGTTTCTACTAGAAAGACAAATTTCCAATTTCTACTGAAAGAAAACGAATTTTCAACAAAATTCTTAAATTTTCAACTAAAAAAATTAATTTCCAACCGAAAATAAAATATACAACCAAAAATGTAATAGTTCAATTTTCTGTTAAAAAAATTATTTTTCAACCAAAAAACGCGAATTTTTCAATAAAATAGTTGATTTTTCAGCCATAGAGACTAAAAAATGATTAAACGAAAAATTGAATAGTTGATATGCCAACCAAAGAAGATTCTAATATTAAATAAAAAACAGTTGAATTGAAACAAAAAAGAGAAATTTTAAATGAAATACTTAATTTTTAAGTTCAAAAATTAATTTACAAAAAAAAAAATTGTAAAAAAAATGAAATAGTTCACTTTTAAGTTAAAAATATATTTTTAAACAATAAAAAGAAGTTCTGAACAAGATATTTAAATTTTGAACAAAAAATAATGAATATTCAATCAAAAAGACGAATTTATAAAAAAGAAGATTAATTTTCTACCAAAAAGTCGAGTTTTCAAATGAAAAATTAATCTTTAACCAAAAAAAAAAATATTTTTAACAAAGTAGTTAAATTTGTATCCAAAGAAATGAATTTTTATCAAAAATAAATGAATTTGCAAACAAGAAGAATAATTTCCCAAAATAAGTCAATTTTCAAACACATAGTTGAATTTTCAACTTAAAAGATCAATTTTCAAGAAAAGAAAAACGAATTTTTGAAAAATTAGTTAAATTTTTAACCGAAAAATGACTTTTCAAGCAAAAAGATTAATCGTTAAGTAAAAAGATGAATTTCCAACCAAAAGAGACGAATTTTCAATAAAATACCTAAATTTTCATCCAAATGGTTTATTTTTAAAATAAAAGAGGCAAATTTTTATTAAAAAAAGGACAAGTTAAATTTTTAGTTAATCAATTTTTAACGAAGAAAACTGATTTTCATCAAAATAGTTTATTTTAAACCAAAGAGATGAATCTTCAACAAACAACGTAAAATGTAATAAAATACTGCAAAATTTTAAATTTTAACTTTTATACATTGTACAGTTGAAAGATAAAAAAAAAACAGAAATCCATGCTATCATTTTCAGTGCTGTGAATTGAAGAATTAATCAAAAAAATTTCGAAATTATATAATTTTAAGCAACTCGAACTTTTCCTACAATTTTTTGAAAATCCTGCAAAAGTAAAAAAATTACCTTAAAATCATCCTGATTCTTTTTTGAAAATTTTATTAAATATTATTTTAAAATTAACTGAAGAAATAAGAATATTTTATTCATTTAAAACCTTTCAAAATGCTTGAAAATTTTATAAATTTTATGTTCGAAATTTTCAAACATCTGCATTCTGTTTACAATCTTTTTTAATTTTGCTCTTAATAATAATTTTTCAAAATAAAAAATAATTTCAATCTTCTCAGCAGACTTAGAAATTATTTTGTTTTCTTAAAACCTTTAAAGAACCATAAAAAGCTTCAAAATTTTATTTCGAAATCTTCAAGAATCTAAATTTAGTTTTTTATTTCTCGAGATTTTGTCCAGTTTTAAATTAAGTTTGGATCTTCTCAAAACTTGTAAATATCTCTCAAACTAACTCAAATTTTTTCTAAATTGATAATTCTTCAATTGTTATTTATGTATCAAAATTCAATAATTTCACTTACATATTAAAAATTTGTTGAATAGGACAATTAAAATTGTATGGAAAGTAAAATATTTCTGAATATCCCAACAAATTTATTAATTAAAAAATTCAAATTAAATGGTTTAAAATGAAATATTTTAGATTGAAACAATATTTGAATAGGATTCGGAATTGAATAAGAGCGTTTAATTAAAAATTTATTGATTTGAAATTATTTTAGAATTATGAATAGTTTATGAAGTTTCAATCAGAAATTCACATTTTTTTAACCACTGAGGCTTTCAAATTGAAAAATTTATATTTTTAACGTTAAAATCTATTCAGAATCGTCTTGTAAAATCAATAATTGTTAAATTTTCAATAATCACTACAGTTCATTGTAATTTATTATAATAGCAAAAGTTCTTGGTAAAAGTGAAAAATAATTTTTATTGTAGTTCCTTGTAGAAAATTCCCAATATTTCAACTTTGGTGAAATCTTGTATTTTTTTGTAAATATTTACACCCAAATTAAAAAATAAAATCCTGTAGTTTTCTGTAATACCTTGCAGATTTTTACGACAAAGTAAAACGCATATTATCAATAAAAAGTTATACAAATTTTTGAATTGTCGAAAGTTATACTTTATTGTAATTTTTTTTTTGCTTTTTCAACAAAAAAGATTAAAAATTTTAATTAAAAACTAGCAATTTTAGCTAAATTGCAGGTTTTGTCAGAATTCATAATAATTCAATTGATAAATATTCTAAACCACGTGTTTACAAAATGTGTATTCCACCAATTTAAAATCCCATCGACTTTCCTTTTTTTGTACTGTTCGATTATTTTTATTTATGTAATTACTTTTTATTAGGTTTTATTTAGTTTCCAGTTTTAGTCGATTCACTCATTGACAATCAACTAAATTTTACATGATTTTCATTAATATTTTTAAGTTCTCTTCCATACTACATTTGAATCTCCCACATATCCCGATCTGTCCCGAATGGTCCCGAACCAAAACATTGAATCCTGCATCCAGTGTATTATACATATATATCAGTGAATAATAGCCATGTGTAGGTCAGTGAAATGAAACGACTTCAATGACAACTTTTTTCATCGAATTCAAAAATTATGATAATTGTGATGTCTACTTGAAATTTTCCCCCTCAAACTAAACGTGAAAAATTCCTAAAATCGAGAGAAATCGTGGATATTCTGCAGCGATTAGTCACAACAGGCGAAAAAAGTAAGTTTTGAGAAAAAAGTACACAAAAGTTCATGGGTCTGATTTTAAAAATTGAATCTCTTAATTCGTGACTAACTGCCTATTAAGTCAGTTTTTCATTAAAATTGCAATATCCTTACCTATACGAGTCATTCGATGGAGTTAACCTCAAAATGTCGCGCACCTTTTAACTTGAGAACTGAAAGTTTCACAACGCATTGATATTGGAGACTGCGGTCGGTCGTTTTGTACGAAACGGAAAGTAATGAGAAAATAAGGAAAGAAATAAAATTGCCTTTGTAAAGCAATCAAAGCAAGTGGCAGCAAAGTGACATTTGCTCTGTGGAGTACACGCGCACTTTTGCACTTGCGCTAAGTACTAACGACCGCGGTACGAACACACTGAAGCGGAATCCTAGTGGGGTGGCGTTTATCAATTCTGGTCACTCACACAGTCTGCCCTCAGGGGCGCACGTATTTCCAGAAAAAATGTCAACTGTATTTTTTTTGGTAGAGAGAATTTTGAAAAATTGAAAGATCTTTCGAAAAAAAAAATTAAAAATAGTTTATGCTGTAGGTAATTGGAGAAATAAGGTTCATTATGGGAAAAGAGTTGGAAAAATATTATATAATTTTTTTCGACGATTGTGAGGGGGGGGGGGGGGGG
>CAKNYM010048765.1:51574-69944 GCA_932195095.1 Andricus curvator
AAATATCATGAAGTATACAAATTATCCATAATTATATTAAAGTGTACTAAATATCCTGAAGTATCTGAAATATCCTGAAAAATAAAAAATATACTGAAGCATCTAAAATACAATAAAAAATGTGTAATATCCAGAAATATGTGATATATCCTGAAGTATCTGAAATATCCTCAAGAATGTGAAATGTCGTGAAGTATCTGAAATATCCTGAAGAATATGAAATATCCTGAAGCATGTGAAATATCATGAAGTATATAAAATATCCATAACTATATTGAAGTTTACGAAATATCCTTAAGAATGTGAAATATCATTAAGTATCTGAAATATCCTAATGTATATAAAATATCCTGAAGTATGTCAAATATCCTGAAGTATCTGAAATATCCAGAATTATATTGCAGTATTAGAAGTACCTTGAAATATCATGAAGTAGATTGAAATATCTTTAAGAAACTTGAAATGTCCTCACGTACATAAAGTTTCCTGAAGTATGTGAAGTATCTCGAAGTATCTGAAATATCCTAATGCATATAAAATATCCTGAAGAATGTGAAATATCCAGAATCATATTGAAATATTAGAAGTATTAGAAGTACCTTGAAATATATTAGAAAGTACCTTGAAATATCTTGAAGAAACTTGAAATGTCGTAAAGTGTATAAAATACCCTGCAGTATGTGAAGTATCTCGAAGTATCCTAAAGAATGTGAAATATCCTAATGTATATGAAATATCCTGAAGTATCTGAAATATCCTGAAGCATGTGAAATATCCTGAAGTATATCAAATATCTTGAAGTAACTGAAACATCCTTAAAAATATGAAATATCCTTAAGTATCCTCAAGAATGTGAAATATCCTAAAGCATGTGAAATATCCTAAAGAATGTGCAATATCTCTAATTATATTGAAGTATATGAAATATCCTGAAGAATGTAAAATATCCTCAAGGATCTAAAATATAATAAAAAATGTCAAATATCCTGAAGTATATGAAATAAGCTGAAGAATGTGAAATATCATGAAGTACACAAAATATCCATAATTAGATTGAAGTGTATGAAATATCCTGAAGTATCTGAAATATCCTGAAAAATGTAAAATATACTGAAGCATCTAAAATACAATAAGAAATGTGTAATATCCAGAAATATGTGATATATCCTGAAGAATGAAAAATATCATGAAGTATGTGAAATATTCTGAAGTATATCAAATATCCTGGAGATTGTTAAGAGATCCTGAAGTATGTCAGATATCCTAAAGTAACTGAAACATCCTCAAAAATATGAAATGTCCTTAAGTATCCTCAAGAATGTGAAATACTATGATGTATATGAAATATCCTAAAGCATGTGAAATATCCTGAAGTATGTCAAATATCCTGAAGTATCTGAAATATCCTTATGTATCCAAAATATCCTGAAGAATGTGCAATATCTATAATTGTATTGAAGTATATGAAATATCCTGCAGAATGTAAAATATCCTCAAGGATCTAAAATATAATAAAAAATGTGAAATATACTGAAGTATGTCAAATATCCTGATGTATATGAAATATCATGAAGTATACAAAATATCCATAATTATATTGAAGTGTACGAAATATCCTGAAGTATCTGAAATATCTTGAAAAATGTAAAATATACTGAATCATCTAAAATACAATAAAAAATGTGTAATATCCTGAAATATGTGATATATCCTGAAGTATCTGAAACATCCTCAAGAATGTAAAATATCATGAAGTATGTGAAGTATCTAAAATATCCTGAAGTATCCTGAAGCATGTGAAATATTCTGAAGTATATCAAATATCCTGAAGTAACTGAAACATCCTCAAGAATGTGAAATATCAGGAAGTATATGAAATATCCTGAAGTATATCAAATATCATCATTAATGTGAAATGTCCCGAAGTACGTAAAATATCCTGTAGTATATGAAATATTCATAATTATATTGAAGTTTACGAAATATCCTAATGTATGTAAAATATCCTTATATATCGAAAATATCCTGAATAATGTAATATATCATGAAGTATATAAAATATCTATAATTATATTGAAGTATACAAAATATCCTAATGTATATAAAATATCCTGAAGAATGTGAAATATCATGATGTACATAAAATATCCATAATTATATTGAAGTTTACGAAATATCCTTAAGAATGTGAAATATCATGAAGTATCTGAAATATCCTAATGTATATAAAATATCCTGAAGTATGTCAAATATCCTGAAGTATCTGAAATATCCAGAATTATATTGCAGTATTAGAAGTACCTTGAAATATACTGAAGTAAATTGAAATATCTGGAAGAAACTTGAAATGTCCTAACGTACATAAAATATCCTGAAGTATGTGAAGTATCTCGAAGTATCTGAAATATCCTAATGCATATAAAATATCCTGAAGAATGTGAAATATCATGAATTATATGAAATATGCAGAATTATATTGAAATATTAGAAGTATTAGAAGTACCTTGAAATATATTCGAAGTACCTTGAAATATCGTGAAGTAAATTGAAATATCTTGAAGAAACTTGAAATGTCCTAAAGTTTATAAAATACCCTGCAGTATGTGAAGTATCTCGAAGTATCCTAAAGAATGTGAAATATCCTAATGTCTATAAAATATTCTGAAGTATCTGAAATATCCTGAAGAATGTGAAATATCCCGAAAAATCTTGAAATATCGTGAGGTATACGAAACATCTTGAAAAATGTCAAAAATATTCCAAAGTATGTGAAATATAAAATATAATATCTTGAAGTACCTTAAACTATCATCAAGTAAATTGAAATATCTGAAAAATTTAAATATCCAGAATTATATTGAAGAACCGTGAAATATCTTGAAGTATACGAAATATCCTGAAGTATTTGAAGTACCTTGAAATATCCGAAAGTATTGTATGTCCTGAAGTATGTGAAATATCCTGATATATCTGAAGGATCCTAAAGTATTGATTTTTTGGGTTGAGAATTCAACTAATTTGATGAAAATTCGTCTTTTCTGGTCCAAGTTTTTGACTTTGGGTTTAAAATTTAACTTTTTTTGAAAATTCCTTTTTTCTTTGAAAATTTATTCTTTCAACTGAAAATTGAAATGTTCCCTTTTTAGTTGAAAGTGGATCTTTTTTAGTTGAAACTTCATGTACATATTTTCTTAAAAGTTCGTCTTTTTTGGTAGAAAATGAATGTTCTTGGTTGAAAATTCATCTTCTTGGTATAAAATTCAATTACTTGGTTTAAAATGATTTTTATTGATCTAAATTAAACTACTTGTTTAAAATGTGAACTAATCAGTTAAAAATTCATTTTTTTGTTTTTGAAGATTCATCATTTTAGTTGTAACGTCCTTTATTTGGTTGGAAATGTAACCATTTCGTTGAAAATTCTCATTTTTTGTAGAGAATTCATCTATTTTGTTGCAAATTCAACTATTTGGTTTGAAATGTACCTTTTTCTTGAAAATTCCTATTTTCGGGTTGAAAAATAATGACAGAATGACTTTGTGAAGCTCCTCGCCTGGGGTGCTTGCTAGAGAGATTGATCAGCGAATTGGGTAGGAGCAGTCTTTCTGAACGAACGTGTTATTTAAATAAACACGGGAATTCTAGATTTATCTAAAAATCTATACCCCCCCCCCCTCCCTTATACCGCCTCGTACAAATTTTCCTCATATGAACTCCCTGATCCCCAGTTAGAACCGAGTGTATCACGCTTACACCGAAAAATATGAAAATAGCACTTGTTTTGTAAGAAGTAAAAATATCTCATCGTTTGAAGTGGTTTGAAGTGCCTCTGGCGCTTGGATTTACGCTTAAGGCACGCGAACAATTGCAATACACGTTTTAAATTAGCTTCAGTCGCTGATGACACGGCCTGAGTTCGAGTTCGCCACTCACTATAGTAAATACTTTTGCTATAGTCACAACCGTAATCTCTCATACACCTATGTAGTTGTACACTCCAGGTGCGGATCTACAGGGTGGCGAAACCGGGGTGACCCCCCCCCCCCCCCCCGACTAGGATTTTCTGACTTTGGGGCCGTCCATAAACTACGTTACCAATTTTGAGCTATTTTTGAGCTTACCTTCAGTCCCCTTTCTTTGACGATAGTTTTTTATCCCCCCCCCCCGCCGAAAAGTAACGTGGCCCAAAATTTGCTTAAAACAGAGGAGATAAGGGGGTTTTCAACGAAATGGTTGAATTTTCAACCGAAAAATATTTTCTACCACAAGGGATGAATTTTCAAAAACAAAACATTAATTATTGTTAACCAAACAGTTGCATAAACAACCTAATAGGTGAACATTTAAACAAAAGATACGAACTTTTAACAAAAAAAGATGACTTTATCAAAATAGTTGAATTTTGAACCTACAAGAATGCATTTTCAACTAAATGTTGCAATTTTAAACAATTAAGATTAAAATCCAACCAGAAGCAGTTGAATTTTCAAATCCAAAAGAATAATTTTTTAGAAGACAGTTGAATTTTCAACAAAAATGTTAATTTTAATCCAAGAAAGATAACTTTTATACCACAAAAGATTATTTTTTTTTTACTAAAAGACGAATTTTCAACCAGTTGAATTAAACGAATTTTTAATCAAATAGTTTAATCCGCAACCAAATAGATGAATTTCCAGTCAAGAAAGATAAATTCTAAACCAAATATTTTGATTTTCAACTGAAAACAAAAAAAAAAATATATTTTTTGAACCTGAAATGGAATCGTCTTCAGTTCAAAAAATTTATTTTCATAAAAAAAAACTCCGAACCAGTTGACGACTTCAACCAAAAAACACAAATGTTTAACCAAATAGTTGAATCCTCTACCAAAAAGATGAATTTTCAAAAAACGAGATTAATTTTCTAACCATAAAGACAATCAACAAAATACATGAATTTTCTGACAAATAGTTTAATTTTTAACTTCTAACCAAAAATGGAATAGTTAAATTCTCAGATACAATAATTAGTTTTTAGCCTCCAAAAAAAAAATAATTTTCAACAAAAAACAAAAACATTTTCAACCAGAAAGGTGAATATGAAAGCAAATGAATTTTTCACAAATTAGTTCAACTTTCAAACAAGTAGTTGAATTTTCGACCAGAAAAGATGAATTTTTAACCAGATAGTTAACTTTTCAACCAAAAAGATGAATTTTTAACCAAGAAGATTAATGTTTTACCAAAAAGGCGAATTTTCAATAAATTAAGTGAATCCTTAACCAAACAGTTTTTTTTTTCAAAAAACAGTTGCATTATTATCCAAAAAGGATGAATTTTTAAGCAAGAAGACTAATTTTTTACCAAAAAAGACGAATTTTCAAAATACATGCATTTTTAAGCAAATAGTTTAGTTTTCAACTAGAAAAGATAAATTTTCAATTAAAAATATCAATTTTCAACCAAAAATGGAATAGTTACATTTTTAGTCAAAAAACTTAATTCTAAAAGATTCAATTTTTAACAAAATAGGCTAAAATGATGAATCTTCGCAAAATAATGAATTTTCAACAAAATAATTCAAAATTCAACCCAAAAGTTCATTTTTTAATTGAGAAGATTGATTTTCTTAAAATGGGTTAGTTAAATTTTCAAGCAAAGAGATGAATCCAACCAAAAATAAAAAATGAATTTTTAACAATGTAGTTCAACGAAGTAGTTGATTTTTTGACAAAAAAATGACTTTTTCACAAAATAGTTGCATTGTCAAAAAACTAATTAAATATTTTGAAATTTTTTAAAGTTCATTGAATGCATGGGGGAAAAGAATTCTTTAAAAAGGGAAAAAATAGGAGAATAGGGGAAAGAGTATCAAGTCTGATTGACTGATAAAAATGGTTTCGAACACTGTCTAGGTGATGAGAAAAAAAATTCCTTGTTTTTATGTTCATTTTTCATACTTTTAAACATCCTGGATGGCAAGCCAGCACCCGATTAGAGCCTGAGAAGAATGACTAGATGAGGAGGAAAAAATTCACTTTTTCTAGAGTTCATTTTTGATACATGCAATACAAAAAAAGAACACTTAAGGAAAGCAAAACAGCGTTCTTAAAATTTAAATATTAAAATTAATATAATCTTATAAAATTGTTAATATAAAATAAAATTGGATTTTTCATTACAATTTTAATAATTAGTAAAAAGTAAAAAAATTGTTTTCTCATAAATTCATTGTAAAGCTAATAGGAAAAAGATTCATAGATTATTTTTCAAAAAAAGAATTCATTTTTAAATTGTTGAATCGAATGGCGCAATTAGTTTTTACGTATCTCGCATTTTTAAGTAATTTAACAATTAAAATTTTTGTTACAAAAGTGTGGGATGGAATTTCAGAGAATTTGGGAGCCAATAAAATGTGTTTGGAAAAAATGTGGCACTAACATGGTTTTGTGAAAAAACCCTTAAGTATAAGCTCAGAATTTTGAATATACCGCTGTAAGTAAAAGGCGTCTATCGTATAGCGCAGGCGTGTGTACGCTGCTGCTGCTATGACGCCGTGACTCTCGCGATTTTTCGTTTGTGAATAAGTGGATTTTGACTTCAATTTATTGAAATTTAAATGGGTTTGGTCACTGATATTATTTTTGGTGTCTGTTTAGTTTCCTCAAAATGGGTAAGGTTTAGTTTAATATTGAAGAATAAGTGAAACTGGGAAAGAGTCCTTGAAAAAAGTTAGGTTAACTGAAATATATTTTCAGACAAATTAAACATCTTCGAGCTTTATAATGTGCAGAAATTAGCAAACGTACTGCAGAATCACCAGACTCGAGTTGATACTAATGAATATTTATGTACTTTTTCTATATTTAAGTACCAAGTCAAGTTGTTTGATAAATGTTTGTCATATGATTTGAAGGACATTCAAGGTCATTTCCCAAAAAATAAGCTTTTTGTAAATTGCGATAATGAAAAAACGCCGTTTATCGCGAACTAAGTTTTCCTCTTTCTTCTCTTGAAGGTAAATCATTACGCCTTCTTCTGCATTTATGATAATTAATTCTTCGTAATTACAATTTGACAACGAAACTTGATCGTATATTAATAAAGTGCGATATCCTACTCTTTTGAACGATTTCTATTTTTAATCTAAAGCAAAATTAAAAGAAAATAAATACCATGAAAAAGAAATTTTTTTTCGTGAAATGACCTTGAATGACCTTAAAGTATAATGACGCGCAGTTATTAAACCTTTTGACTATTTTTTTTCCGCAATGAATAAATTGACACTGTTTCTCAAAAAAGAACTAGAGAAAATTTAATTGAATCAACATTTTATTAAGAAAATGACCTTGAGCCATCTTTGAATGTCATTGTAAAAATCTGAGTGCAATATTGGGTTGTAAAGAACAAAATTCATACTTTAATTGACTCTATTTATTGATTAATTATTTCTGGCGTATGAATTTTGTTTTTTACAATTCAATATTGCACTCAGATTCTTTCCAGATTTTTACAATGACATTCAAAGGTGGCTCAAGGTCATTTTTAAAATAAAATGTTGATTTAATGAAATTGTCTCTAGTTCTTTTTTTCTATAGAGAAGCAGTGTCAATTTATTCATGTCGGGAAAAAAAATTAGTCAAGTTGTTTGATAAATGTTTGTCATATTATTTGAAGGACATTCAAGGTCATTTCGCTAAAAATGAGCTTTTTGTAAATTGTTATAATGAAAAAAACGCCGTTTATCCCGAACAAAGTTTTCCTCTTTCTTTTCTAAAAGGTAAATCATTGACCCTTCTTCTGCATTTATGATAATTAATTCTTCGTAATTACAGTTTGACAACGAAATTTGATCGTATATTAATAAAGCTGCGATATTCTACTGTTTTTAACGATTTCTATTTTTAATCTAAAGCCAAATTAAAAGAAAATAAATACCATGAAAAAGAAAATTTTTTCGTAAAATGACCTTGAATGACCTTAAAATACAATGACACGCAGTTATTAAACCTTTTGAGTGACTTCGAATGTCATTGTAAAAGTCTGAAAAAAATCTGAGTGCAAAATTGACTGGTAAAGAACAAAATTCATACGCATCAGAGATGAATAATCTATAAATAGGGTCAGTTTCATTAGGAATGGCCATTTTTGCCCTGAAATAGCCTTGAGCGACCTTTGAATGTTATTGTAAAAATCTGAAAAAATCTGAGTGCAATATTCTTTCTTTAGTTGAAAATTAGTTTTAGAACTTAAAATTTTACAAGGAATCTGTATTATCATCAGAGATTAACAGAAATTTTTAACGTCTTTTCAGACTAGATGGACGTATGAATTTAAATAATTTTTAATTCATATTTCCATCTAGTCTGAAAAGACATTAAAAATTTCTGTTATTCTCTGATGATAATACAGATTCTTTGAAAAATTTACTACCTGGAAAAATAATGCGTGTATTTTCTGAAAAAAAATTTCTTCTCTCGATCTCTCTAGTAGCTTAATGGGAAAGCACCCGACCGGCAATCAGAAGTTCTGAGGTTCGATTCCCAGCGGAGCGAAAGGAGATCTTTTCTCAGAAAAAAAAAATTAATTTAAATTTGAGGTTCCTATTTTTGGTTAAAAATGATATTTTTTAGTTAGAAATTAAACTATTCCGTTGAAAATTCACATTTTCTTTTTGAAATTTTTTTTTTCAGTTTTAACTTAGCTGTTTCGAAAAATTGGACTTTTCAGTTTGAAATCTTAACTACTTGGTTAAAAATTACTCTTCTTTGTTGAAAATTGATCTACTTGTTTGAGGATCCAACTATTTTGTTAAAAATTAGTCTTTTTTGTTAGATTCAACTGGTTTATATTTCCTGTTTTTTTTTGTTGAAAATAAATGTTTTAAACTGAAATTCTAATTATTTTATTATTGGTTAAAAGTTGATCTTTTTTAGTCGAAAATTCGACTATTTGGTTAGAAATTCGTGTATTTTGTTGAAAATTCGCCTTTTGGTATGAAAATTCACCTTTACGGTAGAAAGGTCATCTTTCTTGGTTGAAAATTAACTTTTTTGCGGAACATTCAACTATTATCGAAAAAGTTCGTCTTGTTGGCTTCAAAATTTAACTAATTGGTTTATTTGACTTAACTAATTATAAAGACGAATTTTTTCGATGACAGTTGGATTTCGAACAAAACAGTTGAATTTCCGACCAAGGAAGATGAATTTAATAAAATAGTTGAATTTTCAACCAAGAAAATTAATTTTCTACCAGAAGATGAATTTTCAACAAAGAAGAAAAGAAAGACGATTTTCCAACAAAATACGTACATTTTTAACTAAAAAAGGTGAGTTTACAAACCAAAAATGGAATCATTATATTTCCAGTTGAACAAATAATTTTTTAACTAAAAAGAAGAACGAATTTTTGATAAAACAGTTCAATTTTCAACAAAATAATTAAACTATCAACCGAGTAGTTAAAATTTAACTAAATTTTTAACCTATAGGTTCAAAACGGGGCAATTTGGTTTAATTTCAACTATTTGTTTGAATGTTTAATGATTTTGTTGAAAATGGAATTATTTTGTTAAATTCAAATTTCATGACAAAAATTCAACTGTTTTGTTAGAAATTCGTTCTTTTTCATGATAAAAGTTCCATTGGAGAACCAATCCGAAAAAAGTTCTATATTTCGTACGATCCAAATCGGTCAAAAATTAATCCGACTCAATCCGGTTCAATCCGAATTTCCAATCCAAACCAAATTTTCAATCCAAAAGAATCCAAATCAATCTGAACTCGGATTGACATAAACCGATTTTCAATCTGAATGACCCCAATAAATCCGAGATCGGATTTAATTGGATTCATTCGGATTGGAAATTTGGTTCGGATTGAGTCGGATTAATTTTTAACCGATTTCGATCGAACGAAATGTAAAACTTTTCGAATCGGTTCGGATTAACTCGGATTGTTTCGGATATAGATTCCGGAATGATTCGGATGACTTCGGATTGGCCAGGAATGAATTCCTATCCGAAACTTTCGCCAGGGGAAGTAAAAAATATAAAACCAAAAATTAAAGGTGCAAAATTCATCTTTGAAAATTTTCTTTTTTAAAAAAGAAAAACAATGTAAATACCATTATGATAAGAAACTTCAAGCTCATATGTACACCAGGGTAATTCTTTTCAGCTTTTTTTTAATTCAACTTCGCACTTCTATAAATTATTCCTTTTGCCAAGAAAATGTCCTCTGATTCGTTTCAGAATTTTAAAAAGATATTTGGAGGTCGCTCAAGGCCATTTTAGGGCAATAATGCTCAATCCTAATTAAATTGACGCTATTTATTGATTATTCATTTCTGGCGCGTATGAATTCTGTTCTTTACAATTCAATATTGTACTCAGATTTTTTTTAGATTTTGCAGTAACATTCGAAGGTCGCTCAAGGCCATTTCAGGGCAAAAATGGCCATTCCTAATTAAATTGACGCTATTTATTGATTATTTACTTCTGGCGCGTATGAATTGTGTTCTTTAAAATTCAGTATTGCACTCAGATTTTTTCAGATTTTTACAATGACATTCAAAGGTCGCTCAATGCCATTTCAGGGCAAAAAATGGCCATTCGTAATTAAATTGACGCTATTTATTGATTATTAATTTCTGGCACTTATGAATTTTCTTCCTTACAATTCAATATTGCACTCAGATTTTTTTCGGATTTTTACAAATTAACATTTAAAGGTCGCTCAAGGCCATTTTAGTGAAAAAATGGCTATTCTTGATTAAATTGACGCTATTTATTTATTATTAATTCCTGGCGCGTATGAATTATGTTCTTTACAATTCAATATTGCACTCAGATTTTTTCTAGATTTTTACAATAACATTCAAAGATTGCTCAAGGCCATTTCAGGGCAAAAATGGCCATTCTTAATTAAATTGACGCTATTTACTGATGATTCATATCTGTCGCGTCTGAATTGTGATCTTCACAATTCAATATTGTACTCAGATTTTTTTCAGATTTTTACAATAACATTCAAAGGTCGCTCAAGGCCATTTTAGTGCAAAAATGGTTATTCTTGATTAAATTGACACTATTAATTGATTATTCATTTCTAGCGCGTATGAATTATGTTCTTTACAATTCAATATTATATTCAGATCTTTTTCAAATTTTTACAATAACATTCAAGGTTGCTCAAGGCCATTTCAGGGCAAAAATGGCCATTCCTAATGAAATTGACGCTATTTATTGATTATTTATTCCTGGCGCGTATGAATTGTGTTCTTTACAACTCAATACTGCACTCAGATTTTTTTTCAGATTTTTACAAATCAACATTCAAAGGTCGCTCAAGGCCATTTTAATGCAAAAATGGCTATTCTTGATTAAATTGACGCTATTTATTGATTAATTATTTCTGGCGCGCATGAATTTTGTTTCTCACCATTCAGTATTGCACTCAGATTCTTTCCAGATTTTTACAATGACATTCAAAGGTGGCTCAAGGTCATTTTCTTAATAAAATGTTGATTCAATGAAATTTTCTCTAGTTCTTTTTTTCTATAAAGAAGCAGTGTCAATTTATTCATGTCGACAAACAAAAAATTAGTCAAGTTGTTTGATAAATGTTTGCAATATTATTTGAAGGACGTTCAAGGTCATTTCGCAAAAAATTTGCTTTTGGTAAATTGTGATAATGAAAAAACGCCGTTTATCGTCAACTAAAATTTCCTCCTTTTTTCTAAAGGGTAAATCATTACCCCTTCTTCTGCATGTATGCTAATTAATTCTTCGTAATTACAATTTGACAACGAAACTTGATCGTATATTAATAAAGCTGCGATATCCTACTGTTTTGAACGATTTCTATTTTTAATCTAAAGCAAAATTAAAGGAAAATAAATACCATGAAAAAGAAATTTTTTTCGTAAAATGACCTTGAATGACCCTAAAGTATAATGAATAATGACGCGCAGTTATTAAACCTTTTGATTGATTTTTTTGCCGCAATGAATAAATGGACACTGTTTCTCAAAAAAGAACTAGAGAAAATTTAATTTAATCAAAATTTTATAAAGAAAATGACCTTGAGCCACCTTTGAATGTCATTGTAAAAGTCTGAAAAAAAATCTGAGTGCAATATTGACTTGTAAAGAACAAAATTCATACGCGTCAGAAATTAATAATCAATAAATAGCCTCAATTTAATTAAGAATGAGCATTTTTGCACTAAAATGGCTTTGAGCGACCTTTGAATGTCATTGTAAAAATTTGAAAAAAATCATAGTGCAATGTTGAATTGTAAAGAACACAATTCATACGCCCCAGAAGTGAATAATCAATAAATAGCCTTAATTTAATTAAGAATTTTTGCCAAGTTGAATTTTAAAAAAAGCCAAAAAAAATCACTCTAATGTACATACATTACTAATATTAAGCATATTATAGAAAATTTACTCGTGGTATCCTATAATGAATACCCCCTAATGGGGTCGTCCTATACAATTCTTCTTGCATAAATTGAACTTTATGAATGTGTTTTTTCATAACAGCTGATTTTTGGATTCATAATATGTCTGAGCCTTTTTTTTTCAAAAATAATGTTTTGCCCATATTGTCTTTTCAATGTTATGTCTTCAATTTTCCTCTTAAAAAATCGAATTTAAAAAAAAATTTAATTAATTGACAGAAAAAAAATATCGACCCTAATGTCAATTAAAAAAATCTTCTTTTCATCACACCTCAATCGAAAATTCGACTTTCGATGCCTGTGGAGCGGGTCGAAAATCGAATTTTGAACCCTAGGGAAGAAAGTGACAGATCAACGTAGATGGTGTCTCAGGCAGTTCAAGTCGAATTTTCGATTATCGATATGATAAAATATTGTCATTTCATTTTTACCTAAAAATTATCCATTCGGACCGGGCGTAAAAAAGGCTAGTCACGGCTCTGTATATACATATATACAGCCTGACTTCGACCACACTGACAATGAGCAGAACCTGTGAAGCTCAGTAAAAGCGCTGTTCCGGCTCGCAAAGGACTGTCTGGTCTGACTGATTTATGAATGATTCGTGAACTAAAATTCGACTACTTGAAAAAGGGGACCTTCCCCAAAAATTCGCGATCCGCGCTCTTCTCGTATTTTAATTCCTTAAAAATAAAAGTAAGTACGAAAAATTCGCTTGAATTTTAATAAATTACTCACGCCCCTCCGCTATTGAAATGGTGAGATGGAATACGATATGTCATGTGAAAGATAATTGATAACCAGTTTTTGCCCGTGAAAAAAAATTGCATGTTACATAAGTAACCGTAATTTTAAAAAATTGTAAAAGTAATTTTAAATGATCAATTATGCATTTTTTTTCGTACTACATCTGTGGATGACACCGCCCGGTTTTTGTGAAATTGTTATGAATCGGTGGAATGTACAGTTAGATAAGATCCGTTAAGATTAAAGAATCTTGATTCTCTTATATCTCTTTTAAATTGTTTCTCTCCGGCCGTCGGACTCGCCACTTGGTTTAAACTATTTGACACTTTTTTTAAGCGGTGACACTATTTTGCTACTATTTTGAAAAAATTACAGTTAAGACACTTTTTTCAAATAAAAAAGACGAATTTTCAAAAAAGATACATTTCTTCGTCAATGAGAAAAAAAGTTTCATCAAAAATGTTGAATTTCTAAGCCAAAAACAATTTGCAACCAAGATGACTAATTTTCCACCCAAAAAGATGAAGTCATAACAAAATACATAAATTTTTAAACAAATAGTTGAATTTTCTACCAAACTGTTTTCACATTTTTCTCTACAAAACAGTTGAATTTTTAACTCGAAAATATGAAATTTTAACAAAAAAGTTCATTTTCCATCAAGAGGTTAAATTTTTTATTTAAAAAACTAATTTTCAACCAAGGAGTTGCATTTTCAACCTAAAAAGATGATTTTCAATAAAAAATATAATTGTTGATATTTCAACAAGAAAACTTTAATTTTTAATAAAAAGCGATTCAATTTAACCAAAAAGATTTTAAATAAAAAAGATCAATTCTTAATCAAACATGGAATAGTTCAATTTTCATTTAATTATCAAAAAATTAATTAGTTATTTAAAAAAATTATCCTTCAACTCAAAAAAGTAATTTTCAACAAACTACATTAATTTATAACTAAGTAGTTGAATTTTCAACCAAATAGTTGAATTTCTAAACTAAAAAAAATCCATTTTTAACCAAAAATGGATTAGTCAAATATTCATTTAAAAAAATTAGTTAAAAAAAGGAATTTTTGTTGAATTTTTTACCAAATTGTTCAACTTCCAAGATGAAAAGACGAATTTTCGATACAAAACAGTTGAATTTTCAATAAAAAAAAAAAAAAATTTATGAAAGAAGATCATTTTCTACCAAATAGTTGAATTTTCAGTTAAACAAATTAATTTTTACCACAAAAAGGGAAGTTTCAACAAAGTAGTTTAATTTTCGACCAAAGAGATACATTTTCTACTAATCAAAAAAATTAATTTTTGAGAAAGTAGTTCAACTTTCAACCAAGAAATTGAATTTTTAATCTAAAAAGATTAATTTCAATGAAAAATATAATAGTTGATATTTCAACAACAAAATATTTTAATTTTAAGTAAAAAACGATTGAATTTTCCCAAAAAATACGAATTTTCAATAAAATAGTTGAATCCTCAACAAAAAAGGATTAATTTTCTACTAAACTGTTAAATTTCCAAAACAAAAAGATGAATTTTATGTACAAAAAAGTTGAATTTTCAACTCGAAAATATGAAATTTTAACAAAAAAGTTCATTTTCTATTAAGTAGTTACATTTTTTATTTAAAAAAATAATTTTTAACCCAAAAAAGGGAGGCTTGAACAAATTAGTTCAATTTTCAACCAAGAAGATGCATTTTTAACCTGAAAAGATGAGTTTCAATAAAAAATATAATAGTTCACATTTCAACAACAAAATTTTAATTTTAAATAAAAAGCAATTGAATTTAACCAAAAAAATAATATATTTTTAACTAAATACTTTGAAGTTTATTTTTTGTGCCAAATAATTGAATTCTATACCACATTATTGAATATTTAAGCCAAAAAGATCAAGTTTCAACCAAACGATTTTAAATAAAAAAGATAAATTCTTAATCAAACATGGAATAGTTAAATTTTCATGAAAAAAACTAATTTTTAATTTAAAAAAAAAACAATCTTCCACAAGACAGTTGCATTTTCTACCAAATAGTTCAAATTTCAACGCGAAATGAAGTTGAAGTTTTAACCTAAAAAGATTAATTTCAATAAAAAATGTAATAGTTGATATTTCAACCACAAAATATTTTAATTTTAAGTAAAAACCGATTGAATTTTACCAAAAAATACGAATTTTCAATAAAATAGTCGAATCCCCAACCAAAAAAAAAGTTAATTTTCTACTAAACTGTTAAATTTCCAAGACAAAAAGATGAATTTTCTCTACAAAACAGTTGAATTTTCAACTCGAAAATATGAAATTTTAACAAAAAGAGTCATTTTCTATCAAGTTTTTAAATTTTTGATTTGAAAAAATAATTTTCAATCCAAAAAAGGGAAGCTTGAACAAATTAGTTCAATTTTCAATCAAGGAGTTGCATTTTTAACCTGAAAAGATGAGTTTCAATAAAAAATATAATAGTTGATATTTCAACAACAAAATTTTAATTTTAAATAAAAAAGTATTGAATTTAACCAAAAAAAATACGAAATTTTAATAAAATACTTGAATTCTCGACGAAAAAAAATAAATTATTAACCAAAAAGATTTTAAATAAAAAAGATCAATTCTGAATCAAACATGGAATAGTTAAATTTTCATTTAAAAAACTAATTTTTCATTTAAAAAAAAAATAATGTTCCACAAGACAGTTGAATTTTCTACCAAACAGTTCACTATTCAACGCGAAAATATGAAATTTCAACAAAAAAGTGAATTTTTAATCAAGTAGTTAAATTTTAAGTTAAAAAAATTAGCCTTTAACTAAAAAAATCAATTTTTAAACAAAAATGGATTAGTTTAATATTCATTTATAAAAATTAATTAAAAAATGAATTTTTGTGGAATTTTTTACCAAATTGTTGAACTTCCAAGATAAAAAGACGAATTTTCGATACAAAACAGTTGAATTTTCAATCCAAAAAAATTAAATTTTAACAAAAAAGTTCATTTTCTACCAAATAGTTTACTTTTCAGTTAAACAAATTTTTACCACAAAAAGGGAAGTTTCAACAAATTAGTTTAATTTTCAACAAAAGAGGTAAATTTTCTACTAAGATTATGAATCTTCAATCAAAAAAATGAATTTTTGAGAAAGTAGTTCAACTTTCAACCAAGAAGTTGAATTTTTAACCTAAAAAGATTAATTTCAATAAAAAATATAATAGTTGATATTTCAACAAAAAAGATTTTAATTTTAAATAAAAAAATATTGAATTTTACCAAAAAATGCGAATTTTCAATGAAATAGTTGAATCCTCAACCAAAAAATAATTAATTTTCAACCAAACAGTTGCATTTTCAACCAAGAGGATAAGTTTTCTGACCAAAAAGACAAATTTTTAACAAATTACATATATTTTCAACTAAGTACTTTTAACAAAAATTGAAATAATGTTAGTCAAAATTTTATTTATTAATTTTTCGTTTTTAAATTTTTTAACTAACTAGTTGAATTTTAAAATTAAAAAGGGTCTAAACTAAAAAATAAATTTTTAATTTGCTAAACAGTTGAATTTTCAATCCGATAATATAAAATTTCATCGAAATATATTATTACATTATATTATTATTTATATTATTATTATAATATATTATATAATTACATACATTTTCAACTAAATACTTTGAAATATTTATGTGATATTAGTCCAAATTTTATTTGACTCATTTTTCGTTTCTACATTTTTTAACTAAATAGTTGAATTTTTAAATTAAAAAAGATAAATTTTGAATCAAAAATAGAGTAGTTAAATTTTTATTGAAGAAAACTAATTTTCGATTTTCAAAAACGAATTTTTTACAAAATAATTTATTTTTGTACCAATTTATTGAATTTTATACCACATTGTTTGAATATTCAAGCTAAAAAAGACAATTTTCTATATAAAAGTTGAATTTTCAACTAAGGAGATTAATTTTCTACTAAAAAGGACGAATTTTTAAAAAATTACATATATTTTCAACTAAATACTTTTTTTCAAATTGAAATAATGTTAGTCAAAATTTTATTTATTAATTTTTCGTTTTTAAATTTTTTAACTAAATAGATGAATTTTAAAATTACAAAGTGTCAGTTTTTATCCAAAAATAGAGTATTTACATTTTTATTGAGAAGATTTATTATTCAATTTTAAAAAAAAAAACTAATTTTTTACAAAAAAGGTTATTTTGTGCCAAACATTTGAATTTTATACCAGATTGTTGAATTTTCAACCCGAAATTATTATACCTAAAAAATAAATTTTCAACAAAATACATAGCTTTTTAGCCAAATAGTTGAATTTTCAACCAAATAGTTGACTTTTAAACCAATAAGATTAATTTTTTAATATGAAAGATGAATTTTTAATAAACTAGATAAATTTTAAACCAAATAGTTTAATTTCTAAACTAAAAAATAAATTTTTAATCTATACAAAACAGTTGAATTTTCAATCCGAAAATATAAAATTTCATCGAGAAAGTTTATTTTTTACCAAATAGTTAAATTTTAAGTTGAAAAAATTAATTTTTACCCCAAAAAAGGGAAGTTTCAACAAAGTAGTTCAATTTTTAACCCAAGAGTTGAATTTTCAACCTAAAAAGATGAATTTCAGTAAAAATATAATAGTTTATATTTCAACAACAAAATATTTTAATTAAAAATAAAAAACGATTTAATTTAACCAAAAAAGACGAATTTTCAATAAAATAGTTAAATCCTCAACCAAAAAAGATTAATTTTTAACCAAACAGATGCATTTTCAACCAAGAAGATAAATTTTTTACCCAAAAAGATGAATTCTAAACAAAATACATAAAATTTAACAAAATAGTTGAATTTTCAATCAAGAATATTAGGTCCCGAAAGCTGGAATTACAACATTCTCATATCTATAGGGGCACTATGCCATAATTTAGTGCCTATTAGTGCTAATTTATGCTGCAGAAAAAAAATTTTGTGCCCGGTAATTTTGGTCAAAAACATGTAGCAGTGCCAGCTTCAGCTGAAGCCACAACTCCGGTATGCGAAACTCGGAAACTATTAATGATATCAACTTCTCCTTTGCGCAGGAATTTAGTGCTAATTTAGTGCCCTGGATTTGTGCCATGCACCAAATCCGGGCACTTTTTTTTT